>CAXHWN010001894.1:0-17205 GCA_964020975.1 Hermodice carunculata | reverse complement strand
TACCTTGTTTGCCGCAGATCGGTCAGGCAAATATCAGACTATCAAATGTGTTTTTCTAAAATAAAAAACAAAACAAAGCAAAGCAATAACAAAAAAAGCACGCTAATGTGTAAGGCGACAGTTCTTCGTGTTAAATTGTTTAACATTTTTTCATTCAGTCGGAACTGAAAATAATTCAAGTTATTTCGAAATTGCTCTGAAAAAATGGTCATTTGAGTATCGTTCACATGTAAATTGCCGACCAGGCTGTACCGAATAATCCAGGGACAAAAATCCTACAAGGACGCATTTCATCCTCGCTTTGTGCACCAAACACTTTGTTATAAACCCGCGTTTTGCCGTTGGGTGATTCTGTTTTCTGTGTAAAGGTCAGACTTCCCCTGTTTAATCAGTTATAAAAAGTGCAAAAATTGATGGCACATTTGCATTAGTGCAGTACATATTTAATCAGGAATGACCCTCATTTGGGAGGCCTGTCCACAACGGTATGATTATTTTTTTAGTTCCACGGCTTCGTTCTTCTGATACGAAATTTGGACATTGCCAGGTTTCATCAAAATTGTTGCAATTATCTGTGTATAATGTTATACTTCTCTGGAATAACTACCCATGATTGAGGCCTCCAATTGAATATTTTTGGGGAATTAGCCTATCGAGTGCAATGATTATTCCAGCGAATTACAAAAATTACATGTCCACTTATATGGTATTCACAAGCGTCCACCTCTTATCTAAATTTTGGTAATTATCCAAACTGCATGTTGTCTCTATAACTTGGGACAAGTTTTGCATTTTGTACCCATTCAGTAGATAGCACGGATGCCACAGCCTTTCATCAAGGGCTCAGCACAGATGAGGATGGCTCGGAACATTTGTGTTATCTTCATTTTTCTTGGTAGGTGTTATTATATTTACCACAATTCGACCAGAACAGATTAATGCACTACATTCTCTTTCTTTTGTTACGAACGAACTTGTAGCAGTAAAATATTGTTGCAACACAAGAGTAAATATAATTAAAGAAGTCGCCATAAAAACTTTAATGACACAATCAACAAAATTTAGTGTACTTCAAATGGAAATTTTTAATCTGCCATATATTCGGGGACCGGAATATCTTCGGGACCAGTGAGTAGTAAGTTTTGCAGTGGAATGATATACATTGATGAAAAATTAAGAACAAAATCACGGCACAGCAAAGCACTACAAAGCTTAACACTTTCCAGTCTGAGTCAACAGCTTTCCTTGGGGCACTTTCCGCGCAATGCGCGGAAAGTGCCCCGAGGAAAGCTGTTGACTACCCGCTAGTGGTAGATATGACATGTTGGTATTCGTTGGAAACGTCTTTCCATGAGGAATTAAAATATGAAATCGTAACATAAATATTTTATAACCTGTGTGAGTCCGCATATATGCGGACTCAGACTGGAGAGTGTTAAGAGAGCAAACCAAAGTTAAAGACAGCAAAGTGAAGCAAGGTAAGCAAAAATAAAATAAAATAAAATAAATAAATAAAATAAAGTTAAACAAGACAAACAATAAATAAAAGGAATTAACAGAATTTTTTTTCAGTATTCAAAGTGAATTGAATCTCCCCACAATTAATATGGTTTTTTGCTTTCCACTGCTTGCCTCGAAATCGTACATATCTGGTCACAGTTAATTTGGTTTCCTCACTGTCTTGTTTTCGTTTGTAAATGTGTATCAAGTACTGTGTCAAAGGCCTGTAGCATTCGGAGAAGCACCGTAGTCACACATCAGTGTTATATATATATATATATATATATAATATTATATATACCCGTCTTTTGGGGGGGGGGGGGTTATGGACAATTATACACTGTCCACAAAAAATATCCAATGGAATAGGTCCTACAGTCAGTTTGTGGGTCATGCCCATTTTCTGCGTTGTAATCCTCTAACAGGGCCATGGGCATTAAAAATCAAGTAAAGCTTACCACAGCTTCTAGCCATTTATAGCTTCCCAGAATGTCTGGGCAGATTTGCTAATTTCTCCATTTCTGAAACCTGTCAGATAGCACATTGAATTCAAGGCAAACGTGGTTTATGTACATTTTTCAACTGCCCATAAACCGAACAACTGCCCAACAAGCGGTCCGAGGACAGCAATTCTGCTCATAAACCACCCCAAAACGTAACTATATATATATATATATATATATATATATATATATATATATATATATATATATATATATATATATATATATATTTATATATGTGTGTGTGTGTGAGTGTGTGTGTGTGTGTGTGTGTGTGTGTGTGTGTGTGTGTGTGTGTGTGTGTGCGTGCGTGCGTGTGCTGTGGAACACTGTAACTTATTTTGTTCAGTATTTCATCAGTTGATGAAATATTTGATCAGGTGAATAAATATTTCACCAGAAGACTAAATATTTCATCAGAAGACTAAATGTTTTTTCACATGATCAAATATTTGTTCTTCTGATCAAATTGAGTTGATGAGAACTACTGGATTCAATCAGAAAATCAAATGAATTTGTTCATAGGAACAAATGAAATGAATATGACCACGTGAACAAATGCATTTGTTCAGATGACTTAATCGATTTGTTTTTCTGATCAAAGGGATAAAAATATATCCCGATTTATTCACCTGAACAAATAAATAAATTTAATTTAAATTGACACTCCCTGTCAATTGTTCCCGGAACAAATGCCGGTGGAAGTGCTTTGTTCCGAAGGCAAAATATTTGCTCCGCAGAACAAGTCAGATAGGGAGCGTCAATTTAATTTATTTGGGGGACAAATGTTGAGATGGTCAAATCGATTTGATCAGAAGAACAACTTGATTCAATCAGATGATCTAATATCATCTATTTATTCTCCTTACCCCATAGATTTTATAATGTGAACAGATATATTTGTTCATGTGATCAAATAAGAGTATATTTGTCCCTCTGGTTAAATCGATTTGATTAGAAGAACAAATCGATGTAATCAGAGGAACAAATAGACTGTATTTAATCACATGAACAAATCCATTTGTTCATCTCATAAAACCGATTAGTTCTTCTGTTCAAATATTTAATCATCTGATCAAATACTGAAGAAACCTAGGAACGGCGTTCCAAAATACACACACACCCACACACACACACACCCACACCCCCCACACCCCCCACATAAATATATATATTTATATGTATATAAATATAAATAAATATATATATATATATATATATATATATATATATATATATATATATATATATATATATAATGTTACAAAAACAAACTAAACTATCAATAAACAAGATTAAAAATTGTTCTTGTTGAAAACCAAAGCTATAATTCAATACATAACATGCACATACATCAAACGCCGCTTCTTTTTTCAGGGTAAAAGGCATGTGAATAGAAATTTTAGTAACTCATAAACCATCACAGAACACGTTTGAAATTCAGATAATTAACATTATTATAAACCACAAACCTCTCTAATAAAGTTATTTTTCAATACAAAGATTAATTTGAGCGAAGAAAAAACCTTTAGGTTCATGTGTCTAAAACTATTTTACATTAAATCAGTGGTAAAGGGCATAATATACTGCACGCATGGGCATTCAAAGTTGGTTAACTGACAATAAGCCACATGGTAGTTTTTTAACGGACGCGTCATGAGGTGGCCATTTTCCTATCTATGCATGTCGCCCTGAATGGGCTATGTATATGTAAAGACCGGTTGTACCAAGCCTTTCTGGTATTTGTCGCCTAAATCTTACTATAAGATATGCTTGCTTGACAAATAATTGTATCAGTAGTCACTTCAACGCCTATTTTCAGAAATCTGTGCACTGCAGCCTGCAATTGCTGTAACCAGAATTGACTTGTCTGAACGACTTCGCTCCATGAACACATTCTATGAAGGTAACCTGTTCAAACGAGACACTGGGGATCTTCCTTCACCCTCCAAGATACTTGGTCTCAAAAAAGGAGAGGACCTCAAGAGTGTGACCAGCGTAAAGACTGTTGATGGAACAGTGAAGACGAAAATGCAAGAAACCTATCAAGGACTAGAAGTCATAGGAGAGACGGTTGTCATAGGGAAAACAAAAAATGGCAAATATTCGAATGATGTATCTGGCCGGCTAGTGGAGGGGATTAAGAAGGATGTTCCAAGTATAACGCCAAAATTAAGTGTAGCAGATGCTTTTAAAATCGCCGTCAAAGCTGAAGGCGATGATGCGAAAAAAGTCAGATTCAATGCAGATAAAGATGCAAAATTAAAGATTTATATACAAGATACAATGAAAGATGCCAGAGGACTCGAGACGTCAAAGATAGATAAAACTGCAAAAGCACGGCTCGTCTACGCCCTTTTCTACAGAGTGAGCAAAAACGGGACGGAATCAAAACCTTATTACATTATAGATGCAAACACAGGAGAAGTCGTCGACAAATATCAAACGATAGAAAATGATTATTGTTCACAGCTTAGTTCTGCTTCCACCTACAAAAGCGTAGGTGGAAATTTTAAGACCGGTATGTACAAATATGATGGTAAAGATCGACCCGAGCTGAAAATTCAGAGAATAGGGGACACTTGCATTTTTGAGAACTATGCAGTTCGAGTTATCAATTTCTTTAATGTCAAATCCTACTATCAAATGAGGAAGCACACCAAGGCGTACATGTTTGACTGTAAGAAGGCCTTCAATGACACAGTTAATGGCGGCTATTCTGCAGTCAGTGATGTCCTGCATTTTGCTACTGTGGTGTATGACATGTACAAGAAATGGTACAAAACTACACCACTCAAATTCAAAATTATCGCTAGGGTTCACTATGGCAGGAACTATGAAAATGCTTTCTGGGACAGGAAACAGGTCACCTTTGGAGATGGATATCGAGTATTTTATCCACTTGTCAGTCAGGATGTTGTTGGGCATGAAATTGGCCATGGAATTGTGGGTCAGAATTCAGGTCTGAGATATAGTGGCCAGTCAGGTGGCATGAACGAGGCATTTGCTGATATAACAGGCGAGGCTGCTGAATACTTCAGCCGGGGCAAAGTGGACTGGCATGTGGGGAAAGAGATCACGAAGACGCGTCCAGCACTCCGTTATTTCATCAAACCAAGCAAAGATGGAAGGTCTCTTGATCATGCATCTGAGTATTGTCCAGGTCAAACAGGGGTACACTTCAGCAGTGGCGTGTACCGAGTTGTGTACTACGCGCTTGTACACAAGCCAGGATGGAACATAAAGAAAGCATATGATGTGTTTGTCTTGGCGAATAAACTCTACTGGCGGTCGAATAGTGACTTTGGTGACGGAGGATGCGGTTGCGTCAAAGCAGCAGTAGATTTAGGCTACAATGTCCAGCACGTGAGGGAAGCTTTCATGACTGCTGGGATAGCTCCTTGTCAGACTGAACCTCTGACCTTTGGTGACCTGAAAGGAAATAAGAATTCCCCGGTACTTTTCAAATGGGAAGTCGGTCCAAATGCGACCCTCCTGAAGGTCAGAACCACCCAAGGTTTAGGCAATGTAAATATCTACATAAAGAAAGGGTCCCCACCCAAATCTTATTCTTACGATGCTAGGTCCAAAAACTTAGGAAATGAAGAAAAAATTGAACTGAAAAACCCCGCTGCTGGCACATACTATTTATTACTTTCATCTCCAACCAGCTTTTCTGGAGTTGGCATGATAACAAATCTTCAGTTCAAAAGAGGTAGTACTGGGGGTAATATCATAGTGAAAAACCTGGATTCTTGTGGAATCCGCAAAAGGGACGATATGTTGAGGGTGACCTTTACCTTGCCCTCTAACGCAAGGAAGTTCACGATACAAGGTAGTGTTGCATCAGGCCACATTCATTTTTATCTGCGTCGTGGTGCCCCAGTTGAGGCCTCGAAATGGAGAGGTGGTTACGACAAATCTCTCTCGTTCTACAGCAGTAGGATTTCATCCCGTACCTTTTGTAATTTTAAGGCCGGTGTATATCATGTGCTGGTGGGATCGGAGAGACGGTTCCGCGGAGGTACAATTACTTATTCATATGATTCTCATCCAGTTAAGGTGAATAATTGAATATGGGTACTGAACCTTTGCACTTTGAGGGCATCAGGTTTTTAAAGTGTCATTCTACATTTATTCTGCTTTGTAAGTAGGAGACTTGTTTAAAATAAACAAGGCTGAACGTCGCCTCGCAAATGCCCAATGGAGTGTACCTATTGGTGCATTGCATTCACATTCAGCTGGTTCTTAAGGTCACAACCTTTGATATACAGGACCTAAAGTAAGACCCCCGATATTTCAGAATTATGCGTAGGACCTTAGATATCCGGCACTATTGTGTAGGATGTCCTGCTTATTTCCTCTGCCTGTAATATGGGAAAAATCAAGAAATAAAATACCTTGAAATAAAGAATGTCTGCATTGTCTTGCTATCAAGATAGAGTGCCGTCGTAGTAAAACTGGAGTTTGAAAGATATTGTGTAACTCATTCTACCCCAATGACGCTTTTTGCCGCTAATATCCAAATGTCGGCTGCAAATTGTATTTTACTAATTTAGGGATTGTTTTTCAAACTTTTGGATGAGCTTTGGATGGAAAATCATTCCAAATTTTGTGCCCATGGTCAACAGCTTTCCTTGGCGCGCCCAGAGCGCGTCAAGGAAAGCTGTTGACTCGGTCTTCTTTCAGGGTGGAATGAGTTAACAAATTAATTTAGATCAGCGTTGTGAGGCTGTGGCTTTATGCTTTGCTTATTTTATCTTACGCCATAACACCCTAAGGTGATTCCGACAAATTTGTCTGTTAAAGGTGGCAAAGCAAACATTTGAGCCAAGAAGGTTTACAGGATAAACGTTTTGTTGGCAAAGAAAGATTCAAGACTTACTGTTCATTGGGCAAACCTAACGCATAGTATTTGTAGAATAATGCTGTATATTTTCATCCGAAAATAAAGTTTCAGCAACTTTGCGAGTTTCGTGATCAATCTCGAATCGATATCATACAACCGTTCTTCTCCTATACATGACGTAAAATGTCATTACACTGCCTTCAAGGATTAACCCTTACGTTGCCAAAGTGATCGGATGGCAGGTGAATAATAGCAATAAGAGGTCATTCAGATGTAATGCCCAAACAGGCTTAACTAACGATGCTAAATAAAACTTGACTACGAGCAAGTGGAGCCACGAGAGCAAAAAAGGTTTTTGGAATCATCGATGTGTTTTAAACCCTTTCTACTCATATCATGTGATCAACTTTCGTGCTTTAAATGGGCCATGACGTGCATGCGATTAGCGCAGCCTACATATTGCTATCACAGAGATTCTGACCTTTTTGTAATAATACTTTGTTACAGTTAAATTCATTCCATATCATGATGAAAAAGCCCTTGGTCAATGATTTTAGCATTATCTGGCAGATACTTGAACGTGCCATCCACTGCAAAAACCCATGACTGTTGATTTGACTTTACCTATTAGTACCCCCATTTGCTTGCCCCATTGTCATCTTTACCCGTGCGAAGTGGGCTAAGGCAATCGTTCCGACTAAGATCATGGTACAACTGCATGCCATTGAAAACCACAGGTCACTGAGAATCATTCTAAACGATATGGTATACTAGATACAGTCCCGGTCTTCAGCATTTGCCTTCCTGTCACAATACAAAGCAAAGAGCATTTATTATCCGAACTTTGAATACCAACTAAAATAATAAACACAAACACCCTTAGAGAAAAACAGAAAAAGCCAGAATAAAATTCTGTATTAAGAGCTCTTTTCAGTCTTTTCAATAGTTGCAACTGAACCTGAGAAAGTTGAAAAAAGCTGGTTTTTACCTAGTTTAGACAAGTGACTATGGCTTACACATCCTTATCTGGCAAATTCACATAAAAATACATAGGACACGACCATGACCTTAGAGTGAAACTTATGACATAAGTGTAAAGGTGATCCGTGCGCCATTACATGCAGACTTATTTTATATTAATGACAAAAGTGGGCCTATGGGTTTTTAGATATGTTGACCTGTAATGAAAAATTCCCGGTACAAATATTGCATACAAGCGGTATATACGACCAATTTTGTATCGTAATTTTGAGTCATCAGCTGTATTATTTCCTCTCCAAATTGATTTGACCAATTTGTTTAATAACTTTAGCACCACATGAAAGATAATCACTGATCTCGAAAGGATCATCTGTGGTAATTTGCAAGGGTGTCCTGTAATTGAAAACACACAATAGATTATTTATATCTTGATAATCTAGACCTACACATCCGTTAATGGGCATTTGTCATCCTAAATACCAAAATGCTATTGGTGCCTTTAATATATCCCGCTAAAGTCGCGAAATTGCGCCTAAAGTGAGGAAACGGTCATCTGCTTAGATTTTTAGACCTATTAGGCCTGCACGATCCAAGTCAACAACTGTCCTTGACGTAGGTCGCGGACAGTAGAGCTGTGACCTCTGTTGTATACTAACCAGAAACTTGTTGATTTGTTCTCAATGCATTATATATTATAGTCGGTCAACCCTCAACCACAGAAGGGGGTTTTGCGAATATTACGTGAATAGCGGGCAAAATGACCATCTATTTCATATACTCTTGAAAGAAATTTGCTAGCAGTGTGGTTTAAATTTGTTTCTGTAAACATCAATTTTCGCGTTTTTGCGGCAAACTTACGAACCTTGCCGGAATTTTAAAACTACCTGTCAATCACATTTGCGCACGCGCACTTATCATGATGATATGGATTGCGCTAAGTTTTGCTTGAGGCCGCAGAAATGCCCCCAAAATGCGACTGAAAAGAAATATAAAGTCCATATAGTTACCACATGTACATATGCCTTAAAAGTAAGGTAGATTGAGGAAAGAAGGTTATGCATTGGATATATCTGCAAGAGACAATCCATTGTTATGATATTCACAAAATACGCTTCCGTAGAGCAAATTTGATAGACTATATGCTTATAGCATGCTGGTTGAATGAACATTTTGGAGCCGAGTTGCATTAAAATGTTAAATCTGTGTGTCTTTAGCTTAAGCTTACTTTACTTTAAATGAAGTGCACCTGATGTGCTTTTACATTTTGATCATTTGTACCCTACGCATGTCGTAGTCCAACGCGTGGAAGACGTACTGTTCAAAAACATGCACCAAAATCTATCACTACTTGTATATCAGAGCCTTGATCCTATTTCTAAAAGTCAGGAAAAATGATGTCAAAGGCAAGGGAATCATCAGGAGCACCTACCAGCATGTTTTAAGAATAGGCTAAAAAGAAGTAGCATATAGCTATATTTGTTTCCCAGACCTTGAAATGACAAACCAACAAAGAATATTTCATAGCAGTAAAATGACTGTGGCATCAAAGAGGTCAAATTTACATTCGAGAAACATTATCCTGAAACGGATCATATTTCAAGTACAAAAATGTTTACCCATTAGACTAAATAAATTATTTTGTGTCTATCATGTTCCAATGACACAAATAAGTTCGCCAAGTAACCTTGACATTGACATTTCTATATCACGATCAAAATATATAGTGGTCGACATAACATTTTTATTTAACCAAAAATAATGATTTTTGTCACAATATTTGCGAAAGATAGAGAACATAAGAAATATGCCTACCTGACCTTCTGTATGTAAAAAAGAACGCCATACCAGCAAGAAAGTGTGACATGGGTTGTATGCATCAAATGAAAGATATGTCGCGCGGTACACTGTACTTGAGCGTCCATTAATATTACATTTGACATCCTCCCGCCCGCTACATATTATATAAAAATTAGAGTGTCATGGTAATCTTCCGCTGCCTGAAGTCCACTGTTTTTGCAAATACAGACTTTACTGAACTATTTATTACATGTGCTGTATTGGCGCTTATCAATAAGTGACCAACAGTTTGATATAACCAATATATAAGCTAATATGTCAGTTTGATCTTTCACGGTCACTGAAGGTCAAAGTTCACTACATCATAAGAAACCACAAAGGCTGTTTTCCTATCAATTTTTATTAGTAACCATGGGCCTAGGATCCGCCGCTGTATAATTTAATATGTCAGCTGTGTCAGCTAAGAGCAGGAATTTTACTTAAGGTGGTGTAAGGTGTGCAGGTAGTGTGCATTGAGACTGGCAACTTTGGATCAATATTACAATATTAGGAGATGATGATGCAGTATTTTCTTATTTTTTGATGAATATTTTTACTTTAATTAATTAAAAAAAGATATTTCTTTTCAAAAACTGCTAAGCCAATTGCTTTGATATTGCATACAGAATCATCTGAGGTCATGCAGTTCACAGTAAGAACATTATGTGGCGCTGCGTGTTTTCTTATTTTGTATGAATTTTGTGTACTAAGGCTACTTTTGTCCTTATCTCCAGAACGGCTGCATAGAATTGTTCGCACAGTTATCATGATATAATCTGACTAAAGATGGCGCAAGTTGGTAAAAATAAAGAGGATATGTTAAACTTTGATGAAGCTGTGGGACATCAGACTTTGTGACAATATGTCGGTTGCACTACAATTGTGCAGGCATGTAACAATACAGTGCAAGTGTTGTAATACTGTCAAAATGGTTTTGTGAAATGCTTTAATTTTCAAACAGTTGTTTCGTAGGTGAGCCTGTACCATCTATGTGAAGATGATGATAATACAATATTTCTTAAATTTGATTTTGCACATGGATGTTCCCCAGTTAGTTTTGTACCAAGTTTGCGAAAAAGATAATAATACAATAATCTATTTGTACATATTTCATAATTTTTTAAGCGTTTTTGCAAAAGCAAGGCCCTGAGATTTTAACTTCCTTGGCTTTATAGGCCGATGGGATTTTTATTGCTGTCATGTCTGTGCATGTGGGAATCCCCCCCCCCCCCATTTTCTTGCGGACCAAATAACTCTTACAGTAGAAATTGTCCTGAAATCTGTACTGTAGAGGCATGTTATGAGAAAACTAGGTGAGTTTGACATTCAGGGATCTTGACCAAAGTCACTAGGGGTCATGAAATATGTTCACTTGTGGAGAGAATAACGTATAAGAAATGCCGCTACCAATAAGAAACTTCTGCTATTGGAGCATCTCATTAGAATCTTGATAGGGTTCGACATTCAGTGATATTGAATTATCATTAACGTCACCAGGGGTCATCAGTCGCAATATTCTAAAAACTGGTCAATGGAATGCTTTGTTTTTAGGCACATAGAATTGCTCTGGCTAACATTCATCAGATGTGTGAAGGGATGGCCAAGCAAAACTGTGTATCTCCTGACTCCACGAGTCTTATATTTTGGCTTATATCTTAGTAAGTGTGGATCTTAGGCCCATGACTACCACTAAAAACTACGAGAAATGTACATATGATGCTGTTGATTTTGATCTTTAGCGACCTTGGAAGGCCAAACATACACAGTGGCGTATATCTTTGTAATGGTAGATCATCGGCCCACGGTTATTCTTGAACATTACTAGGAATGTTCTTAGGGTTTTCTTTTGGTGTTCTTAATTTTGATTTTGAATGATTTTCAGAGCTCACACTGACATGTTGGCCTATATTTTGGTAATAATGAAACCTTCAGTCAACTATTGATAAGTACTAGTGCAGTTCATGTATATATTACTCTGCACTTGCGGAAGCCAATTCCAGTCAGCAGAGCACAGAATCATCATAATCTTTCTGTTTTATGTTTTCCAATATGCATTTTTGAAGTTGTAAATGACTCTAATTTTCAAGATTTTTTGACAATTTGAGATCAATCAGCTTGTGTAGTGTCGGCACATGCATAGTTTATTGGGGTTGACAATCAGCTTGCCCAGTGTCGGAACATGTATTCCTTGACCTCGGGGTCATGTGATGGTCAAGGTCACTTCAGCTTAAAATGGTTAAATAGATCCCACATAACAAATACTGTAGTTTTGTGGTTTGTGGCGCATGGTTGTCTATCGCAATCTTACACGTTTTTTGGTATTTTGTGTGTGTGTGTGTGTGTGTGTGTCTTAAAGGGGGGGGGCAATATATCAAAATGCTCAAAGGTGACAGGATATCACCCGTCATTTATCGGAAGTATATACCAATGTCTGTGAAAATCAGTTAAAAAAAAAAACAAAAAAAACTAATGCAGGGTCAGCCCAAATCTTGCATTTATCTGCCGGACAAAGACAACATTTATGTGCGAACAGCAAAGTATTGTACAATAGTGCAAACCGTGAGCTGTACTATACTAAAACAGCAGTGGCACTTACTGCCACATGACCCTAAAGCAAGATATCCAATAGTTTTGCAACAACAAAATATTTCCTCATTTTCCTTACTTTGCCTTATCTTTAGTCAGATTATATTCTGATAAAATACCATGCAATTCTATATAGACGTACTGGAGAAGTGAGAAACACCGTGTTTAGAAACAATGATTTATTTTTTGAAATCACGATGCCACCTTGTTGCAATAATGTTAATTATATGACACCAAGTGATCCTATGCAATATCAATGCCGTGGGTAGAGGAATTTTTGAGAAAAAGGCACTTTTTAAACAAAAATTGGAAAATTCATAAGAAGATACAATTATCGCATCATCATCTGTTTTGCAACCTTGGTAGAGTCCCACCTGGGGAAAAAGGAACAACCATTGTCAAAATCAATACATTCAAGTTTTTTTTTTGGGGGGGGGAGGGGGGTAAAGTCAAAAATGTAAAAAAAAAATCTAACGGATAGGCGGACAGATAGACGGACGAAGGACGCCACGAATTTTATAAGCTCTGGTGACAAACAAGTCAGCAGAGCTAAAAATGATAAGAAGTAGGAAATTGATTTTTATATCGGCCAAAGAATGGCACTTTTGCATATATTTTCATGAAGCTCGTTAGCACGTCATATTTACTATACAGTCAATAAACATAACATTCGCTTAACATATACTCTCCAGCTTTTGGGTACTGGTTATTTTCATACATCTTGTCCAACAAATAAGAAAATAATAATTTTTGACTGGACTAAGTCAGAGTAAAATAAACAGTCAGTATTTATTAGTGGTGATCTCAACAACCAAACTGTCAGCTGCCTAGTGGTGACGGCAACAACCTAACTGTGAGCTGCCTAGTTGTGATGACAACAACTTAACTCTGAGGTGCCTGGTGGTGACGGCAACAACCTAGCTCTGAGCTACCTGATGGTGACGCCAACAACCTAACTCTGAGCTGGCTGTTGGTGACGTCGACAACCTATCTCTGATCTGCCTATCGTCCAGGCTTTGACCACAAACACATATTTCATTCTCAGCATTACTAGTGGCTTTGTATCATTGAGTTTTAGCGGCATTTTTTTTTATCAGCTGTGGTGCATCCTAAACGTTAATATTTATGGTTCCGCTAAATCCAGTTAAATAAAAACCTGGGGTAGAATTATCGACTGATCAAGAATTTGACTTTCACATGATAACGAAAAGAACTGAAGGGGTTAGAGCCTGGTTGTGTTCCTGTATGGGGTCAATTCCAAATTGTGATTACCTTTCTGCAGGAGATCCTGCTCCAATTCTTGCCCTGGGACAACCAATTTGCTTTATGTTTTGTGATAATAACAGCTGCTTGTAGGCTTTGGTATAGTACAGGCTGATGGTCCCTATATGTTTTTTGACCGCGGAGCGGCTGGGTCCCCACTCAGCAACCTTAGGCACCAATAACCTGGCTGAAAATGGGAGAAATGCACACACCAACAGCACCAAAACCCGTATTTCTAAAACCAATGGTTCAATGGAGGCAGCTGTGGGTGAATACTATAATCGACATGGCCCAATTCTTTAAGAGTTGATGCTGTAAAAAATTTGGGGGACATTGACCAAAGTTGCAAGGCTACATGCCCACTTGACTAAACCAGTTTTTGAAGGATAACTCTATGATTATTATATAGATGACTTTATGTTACGATGATAGTACACTGTAAGGGGTTGGCTTCAAAAGCATGGTGACGCCCATGACCCAGATAATTATTATCTTGGTAACAGGGCTTTGATGTCGGGGATCATGGTATATGAAACCCTGTACATCAGCCATAAACGGGATGCAGAAAGGTGTCCTTGATTTGATTTTGAAGGCCTTGGCCTCATTTTTTCAACAGTTTTCCCAGATAATAACCAGGGCTGTCTATTGAAGTCTATTTTGATTTTTTGTGTGGTTTTCGAAATTCTAAACTCAGAGAAGTGGTCAATTTGAGAAGATACCCTTTCTACAGCTGATAAAATGATAACTATTCCTTTTAGAGAAAAAACAAAAATGCCGAACCTGGACACCTACATAAAGTTTCATTTCACGAAATTTCAAGGTTTTAAGGAAATTTTTATTCATTTGCGCCTCGAAAAATCTTGAAAACAGACCCTCATGCGATAGCCCGGCTCTTGTCTCACGGGTGCGCTTTTTCTGAATTTTTATAGCATATTTGAAATCTAGAGATCTTGGCGAAAATAAATATATATAGTTTTATGGGTGTAAAAATATTAGCCTTGACAGAAGAGCGGGTTAAAGACCACAGCGGTATACACCAGGAGGTTTACCGACGCTACCTTAATAACACACCTTTCAATTAGCTATTTACCTGTAAATACATGATTGTGTACGGGTGACCTTTACCGTTTTCGTGTTTTGTGGCAGAGCGTATTTTGGTGTATAGAACGTTGGTTCAGCACAAGCCCCTTTTCATACTATATTAGTAAAACATACCCAATGAACAGTTCCTGCCACCCCATTCTTCAGCAAATTGGCAGGTGAAGACACTTATGCAGTCCTTGTGGGTGCTTTTTTTTCTTCCGGATTTTTCGATAATGGTGCGGTCATCTATATCTAAAAGTAACATTTAGATAAAACATCATCGTTCAGGAAATATATTGCCCATCAAGCATACCAACAGAGCAGACTTAAACGTCAGGGAGTGCTTCGTTTTTATATCGATACTTAAAACCAAATTGTTGTCACGTGTACTTACTCAACGTTATGGTTGTTGCAACAAATACGCCACACGCTTGCATAGGCAGCAACTTCATTCCAAAACTAAACATTTTTTACACCAGCATTATCACGAACCAAAGTTTAAAAATCTGTTTGTTTTTGCTTAATAAACACAAAACATACATTTATGTACCAGTAACTCTTTCAGTGCGAATCAAAACTAAATCCGTGTTCGTATGAAATAACAAAACGATTCGGCTTGGAGTTGGGGAACATTGTCAACTTCAGCGTCCATGAGTGTGTGTGTGTGTGTGTGTGTGTGTGTGTGTGTGTGTTACATTTTCACATGCTATCTCATTGTAAACAATCTTACACACGCCGTATAAGGGCACATTATCCATGTCGTTTATTATGATGAGATGTGCACCACAGGCACCAAGTTGTCCTTGGTGGTCCATGCTACAGAGACCGGAATAGCTGATTTCTGTGATTCAAAGCTGGTTGTTTGGTTTGGTGCTTAGATTTTCAATATTTCCGTCCTGGCAAACAGAATGCAGAGAGAGGGAAAGGAGTGCCCACCAGGTTATTGCCTCCTTTCTGAGGCAGTCTATGGGTGGTGATCAAGTGACCACTTTGTCCGCATCCTCGTCCTTGTTGGATCACAGACAAAAGCTGGACTGCGGGAGCCACTACATGTTGGCTTGGGATGACCATTCTCACTGCCATGCTCTTGCTCTACAGAGTAGTTTCACTTTCTATCTTTCATTGCTTAAACTAGCCAAGATGGCTATATAATTGAATGGCTAATAACAGTCATTTCATTTTGGAAGGATTAAAAAAAGACTCATGGTGGGACTCTATCAGTCTAACCCATGGGTGACAATATTTAGAAAAGACTGTATGATCGTATGAACAATACTATATTAGCTCTACAAAGACAGTTGATTGACTTTTTATTTTTCATCAGCTAAGATGTCTGAAAAGCTGAATGCCTCATAAAAGATAATCGTTTCATTATTTTGAGGAATAAAAAAAAATCTCAAAGTGGGACTCTGTTAGTCTAACCCACAGGTGACCATGAAAAGAAAAGACTTATTTAAAAAAAAATAAAAATGTTGAAACCACTTGTTTAGTTTTTGTTCAGTTAGATAATGTATACTCCCAAGCCCAGGGTTTACACTGGAACTAGTTTTATAAAACATTGCTAAATGCAAAATAATGGACATAACTTGACACAATTTTAACATTATTTAATTGGTTATTCTCTGTTTTACAGCAAAACAATTATAATCTAAATTGATATTTTCATTTCAAACAGATTTAGTAAATTTTGGGTTAAGAATATTTTCAGACTGCCAGAGTAAGCCCTGGGATGATAGTGAGTAGAAAAAACAAGTTTTACAAGTCCAGATATTGAAAAAGAAGTGTAGTGATCATTGATGTCATATGATTTTGGTGAACTTGGACTGTTGTTTTCTTGTTCTTGGTAGTAAAATGCTTAACTCTGTGCTTCCAAATTCCCATGCTTATTACTCTCTGATGTCCTGAAATACTCTCTGGAGCTTTGCCTGGGAATTACTCTCAGGTGTCCCGAAATACTCTCTGGGGCTTTTGCTGGTACTCTTTTACAAAAATCCAGGTTGGCATCTCTGGGCAACACACTGCCTTTTGATGAAGACAGTCTTCTGTTTACCCGAGAACTATGGTGGTTTGCTCTACCCACCTCAGAACCCAAAGCATCTGCTTTCCTGGAGGTGATTCAGACACTTCGTAGAAAGGACCCCATAGAGCTGGTAGAGGATCAAAATTCTCCCGGCTTGTACAACCTACTCTTTCTGGTGCCCGAAAGGGATGGAGGATGACACCTGGCCATAGACCTGTCAAAGCTGAACATCTATCTGGAAGTCCCATCCTTTCTGTTGGAGACTCCCCAGTATGTGACAGCAGCCTTGTGGCCCAGGGAGTGGAAGACATCCCTGGGGTTCACAGACACGCTCTTCCACATGCCATTCGTTGAGGCTTAAAGGAACTATCTGCTGTTAGCAATTGCAGGCCAAATCTACCAGTTCAGGGTGCTTCTGTTCGTTCTTGCCATGGCACAGCTGGCTTTTACGAGGTTTCCACGGACAGTTGCTGCTTACCTTCACCGCTCATCTGCTCACTTCTATGTGCGCCCAGATGATTGGCTTACCTGAGTGCTTCAAGGCCTGGATTTGCGGCATCACACACAGACCGTTCTGGAATCTT
>CAXHWN010001893.1:0-12000 GCA_964020975.1 Hermodice carunculata | reverse complement strand
TGAACTTAGATTAATGATTCTGTACACACTGGTACATCTTGGCATAAAGGTGTGTCATGTAACAAAAGTAGGTCACTTGGTCAAGTATCTGGGTCACAGTGACATATTCTTATAAAATTGTGTCCAGGCTATAATGCCTTTACTGTTTAACTTAGTGTAATGAAACTTCCGACACACATATATCTTGACCTAAAGTTGTGTCATGAAACAAAAGTAGGTCACTAGGTCAAGTATCGTGGTCACAGTGATGGCTAATTAGCTCAATTAAAATGTTTAAACATTTTTGTGATTCATTGGATGTGCCTAAAGCACAAATCTGAATTTGAAGTTGGCACCTCTGTAAAATAATTTGAAGATATTGAACTTTAACATTTTGAAGTGTCAGCATAAATTTAAATTCTACAAGTATGGTAATGTGTCCAATAGAGGTACAGATCCCAAAAATATTTGAATAGAACCAACATTTAAGCTCCTATATTGTATACTTGGAAGCCAGACGCGATTAAAATCCTTGAGTGTCCTAATTTGCATAACTTTGAACCTGTTGACTAGTTTGAATAATATGCAATACTTCACCACAGGTGTTACAGCAAAAACAAAGAACAGATGATTCAAAGAACACTTTTTACACAGCTTAACACAATTTAATACTAATGATTCAAAGATGGAGTATGTTTGGTGACTGGAGTGATGCCACACTCTGATTGAAGGCATTTCACTTTATCTGCAAACAAAATATATACCACATAGATTATGCACTGTGTGTTTGACAAGTGATACGGTACAGGAATGGATGTCGTACACCAAATGTTAATAGGTTTGTCTCTGTTCACATGTAGCACTTACTTACACTTTTCTTCTTTTTGCAGAGAAAAGGACAAAGTTACTGTGAGAAGACTACGAGCAAGAATGGATTAAACTTTAAGATGTGCAGACAGAGAAAGGACTCTAGAATGATATTGGTGACAAAAAAAGAAGGGGAGGGGTAAAATTAAAACTGAAAAACTTCTTTTTTTTTTTTTATTTCTATACACTGTAAACATGAACTTGTAATATAAATAAAAAATAAAATCTAACAATATTTTTAATTTGGTTGTGTTATATAATAACATCAGTAAGTCCACTTTGGGTGCAAAAAAGAAGAATTAGAGTTTCTTTGATGCTGCTTACATGAGTGTTTATGTCTTCAAAAAAGTGAAATTATGTAGCATCTTTGTATCTTAATTAAGCCTATTTTAGCTCTTCACTAACAAATATTGTTAAAAATACAAAAATGAAAAGTGCCAGCCATCTCAAACTTCATTGCAAATGTACCCGAGAAGCTGTCTTCTGTCCTGTAAATGCTGGTTACAAGAATAATTATTTGCATGGGGTTTAACCTGCTTGTGTGACAACTAGGGATGTAATGATTCACTTGTGCATGGCGAGACAAAAAGCCATAATACACATATCGAATCGTGAGCCTGTGTATCGCAAAAAATGATCCACATGTTTTTTCAACATGAGAGTTTCAAGACATAGAAACATAGACAAATGTATCATTGGAAATATTCTCGTTGCCATATATCAGCAAAATTTGTTCAACAGCAGAATGAAGAACATATATATATGTCAGTTTTTAGCTCAGCTGACTTGTCAGTCAGCTGAGCTTATCTTATGGTCCTCCGTCCGTTCGTCCATCAACAATTTACATTTTCGACTTCTTCTCCGAAACTGTCAGCCAGATCCACTTCAAACTTGGTGGGGATGTGCCTTGGGTGGGTCTCTACCAAGTTTGTTCAAATGGTCACGGTCCATTGATTTTTGGATTTTTAATGAATTTTTTTGTTCTTTTTTGGGCAAATCTTAAAAAATCTTCTTCTCTGAAACCGCTCACCCAATTACTTTGATATCACACAGAAACACTCCCTGGGACACCTAGTTCTTAATTTGTTCACCAGGTGGCGCTGCAATTTTTTTCTATTTTTTTATGAATTTTTGTGTGTTATAGCTATTTTCGACTTCTTCTCCAGAGCCGTCACTCAGATTAAGCTGAAACATGGTGGATATGTTCCTTGTAGAAGGGTCAAACAAATTTGTTCACTATGTGGGAATGCTGCAGATTCCTGATTTTTAACGATTTTTTCCATTCGGGTACTTATCGGTCAATGCAGCTTTCCTATTGATTACTATGGAAGTCAATGAGTATTCTAATGCTAATTCACATTTTCGACTTCTTCTCCAAAACCGTCATGCAGATTAACTTCAAACTTGGTGGGGATGTACCTTGGGTGGGTGTCTACCAAGTTTGTTCCAATGGTCATGTTCCAATGAATTTTGATTTTTTTATGATATTTTTTTCAAAAATCTTTACAAAAGTTTTAACACGGGAATTTCTTGTAATGGTTATAACTTAAATAATTTTGGCCAGATTTACTTCAAACTTAGTGGGGATGTGCCTTGGGTGGATCTCTACCAAGTTTGTTCAAATGGTCACGCTCTATTGATTTTTGGAATTTTTATGATTTTTTTTTCGTTTTTTGGGGGCAAACCTTAAAAACTCTTCACCTGTGAAACTGCTCACCCAGTTGTTTTGATATCGTTCATAGACACTCCCAGGGACACATAGTTCCCAATTTGTTCACCAGGTGGCACTGCAATTTTTTTCTAATTTTTTTTTATGAATTTTTTATATGGTTTTGTTATTTTTCACTTGTTCTCAGAACTGTCACTCAGATTGAAGTGAAATGTGATGGATATGTTCTTGTGGAAGGGTCAAACAAAGTTGTTTTCTAGGTGGCACTGCTTTAGATTCCTGATTTTTAAGTATTTTCAACTCGGGTACTTATCGATCAATGCTGCTTTCCTATTGATTACTATGGAAGTCAATGGGTATTCTAGTGCTAATTCACAGGACAACTGACACAAAATTTACTGTTTACTTGATAACTTGAGATCTGTTTTGAGTTAGTACTGTGATGTTGCACATGTTAATGTTTTTGTATGAAGGTCATGCTCAGACAGTACATGAATGACTTTGACCTCATTTCTGGGGTCACAGTGCAACATACATGAATTTTACTCTTCATTATAACTTGAGAACTACTTGAACCTTGATGTTGCACATGTTAGTGTTCTTTTATAATGGTCAGACTTACTCAGAACATGGGTGACCTTGATCCTTTCCCAAGTTCATAGATCTGCAAGTGTGATGAATGTCAAGATCAGCTGAGCATGGGCTGTTCACACAGCCCTCTTGTTTATTGGTTTTATTCTTTTGTGTCCAGTCCAATGGTCAGAGAAATAGTTTGGGACGGAAGCAGTAAGCATCAACATGGCAGCCAGCAGCAGTGAATGCATTGCCATTGAAGTTTGAACATTCATCAAAAGCCCTAAATATCGACAAACACTTCCATAATACATACAATTTTGATAGATGTTGATATCAAGCTGTTTATGACCAGAACATGGTAATAAAATCCTTAAAATGTGCAGAGTAAACCCAAAATCTACACTTGTGATTTCACGCAGCCTGGTGCACAAGTGCTGTGATACCATCCTGTAGTTTCATCAGTTTCTGTATAGAGGGCAGCACCTGCATCCATGTTGCATTTTGCTGTCTGCCAAGACCTCATCCGAAGAGCTTCAAGGCTCTGTAAGCCTACATGAAGCCTGGTTTCATTGAATTTTTAAATGAATCTGTAGGTGAATAAATAACAGCAGGACAAGACATTATATTGTTTATACTAGTTATGAAACTGTAGCTCAGAATACCATTTGACAGCAAAAGGGGAGAGTAAGATCAGAAGCTTCTGCTGCTCTCTTGTAGAGGGCATTTCAGTTATTCAGGGCTAGAGTTGAGTACATGTATTTCCATTACTTTTCATTGTAATATACAGCTTAATTACTTTAAAACCACACATTGCAGAAACAGCAAAATTTGTGTGGTAAAATTGTGTACATAACTGAAGTGCTCACGTAAATTTTGTTCTTGCAGCTTTAAAAGTAGGCTTTTAATTAGAGGTTGATTTAACATGCAATCCCGTGGAAATCCACATCTCTAGCCCTGAAAAATTCTGTGCATTGGATTGTGTATTCAGCTCAATACACAGATAATTGGTAATTGTGACCTCACCTATTTTGTTAGAAACATTAAAAGCTTAGTTATGGTTCTTTCTTTATTTTATTTTTTTATTTTTTTGCATGCTATATAACATTATGAAGTAGGTAGCACTATTAGTATCAAGTTTTATCTGGATTTCTTATACGCTTGTTAAGTCCTGAAAGTTATATTGGCCAAACTGGAAAACTGGACAGTATTGCATTCATAAGCAATAAGTTACGAGATTGATGGATGGACAGACATGAGTGATTGCATAAGCTTTGACCTACAGGGGTGTTTGGTCAGCAGAGCTAAAAACTAAAGGTCCGTGTGTGTCCCTTTGTAATTTCAAAGCAACATGAGATTCAGGTTGTGTGCTGTGTGCAAAAAAAACTGGCAAGCCAAAAGAAGGCACCGTAAGTGCAGTGGGCAACTATTAAATGTAGTTTGCTGGCTTGTCTAGTGAGGGTGCGCAGATAGACTAAGATTGACTCGGCGTGCTCAGTGTGCCAAAAGATGGCACGGTAAGTGCAGTGGGCAACTATTAAATGTAGTTTGCTGGCTTGTCTAGTGAGGGTGCGCAGATAGACTAAGATTGACTCGGCGTGCTCAGTGTGCCAAAAGATGGCACGGTAAGTGCAGTGGGCAACTATTAAATGTAGTTTGCTGGCTTGTCTAGTGAGGGTGAGCAGACAGACTAAGATTGACTCGGCGTGCTCAGTGTTGACAGCTGTCAGCTAACTCAGACTTGTTTCTCCCATCGATGTAGACACCTCTGTCATTCAGATAATGTTTAAGACCCTTTCCCCCTCATGTCGGCCAAATCCAGCCTTTTTTAACGCATGCATGGAAATCGTTTTTCAAGTCATTTGTAGAAAAATCATGAAACCATCTGCTGAAGTAGGAAATTTTGCATCATTTCCTTCGTATCGCCATACCATCCTGCTTGTTCAGTCAAATATCTGGTCATGCGAGGAAGACCAATGATCAACATCATGCTATTTACAATGCATATCCAGCAGACCAGCACATTCAATGAATTTGACTCTTTCTGGGGCTCATGTTCATGTGTTTTGTTCAAATGCATCATTCCCCTTTAGTATAGCCTGTGTGGGATGTTTCTCTGTTAAAATTTAATAATGGATGGGAAAAAAATAAACTTCTTGCATCATATGTATCTCGCCCGTTTTGGAAAGTTCATAAGAGAACAGCATTCAGGTTTGTTGGTTTCAATACATTGCTCGGCAGTTATTGGAAAGGGAAGTACGTTTTGGTTATCGAAAAATCCAACATTTACTGAAGTTTCCAATTGTAAACACTGAAAAGAGACTCCCCCCAATGTTAATACCTATGAAGTTTGAAGAGGATTTGGTAAATTTTTTTGAAGAATATCCTGGTTGTGTAATTACTGTGCTTGTATGTTCTGTCATGTATTGCATGTTACCAACAGATGGAGCCACTAGCACAGAACTTCTTGCTGGAGACTCCCTTCTGGGGAGCTAGCTTCAAGGGGCACTTGGGAATAAAAAAGCATGTACATTTCTTTGTTACTCTACCTCATTAAGGGGGTTATTATAAATTTTTGGGCATATTTGTGTTAAATATGTATTGTTTTGTAAAATACAGGGTTGAAGAAGCCTTTTTTCATTCAAATGCAATTAAATTTTAAATTAAAAAGTGCAACATAAACTGATGTCACAAACCAGGACCCATAAAACATTACGTGTGAATACGTAATGCATGGCCCAAGCATCAGACCACAAACATCTAATGACCAAATCACTCTGGTTCTCAACAAAATGTACAGTGCTGGACTTTCATTTCAATTATCTCCACAGTGGATCATTGCGTACAGACACTATGCTTACTTTTAATTGGCAGTTAACCTAAGACTTTGCATATTCTTAAGTGCTACCTAAAGTTCCCAAAGCAGCTTCACCTGCTTGCAGTTGTTGGTTACTTGGTGGAAGTGTACTGGTGGTTCCCGTCTGTTGTTAACATAAGCTGTTAATTGTGATATACATGTAAAAAAAGGAAGAGATAAAAAATCAATAGCAAGGCCACCATTGGGACAAATTTTAACTGTTGTGCCAGAACTTCTTTTGTTCAGAAACATCACCCAACTGGCATTAACGAATATTTTTGTGGTATTCAATGTAATGGGGCAGTCGCAAGTGACCAGGGGGATACAAAAATATAGGTTTCTGTCGTGATCAGGGTTAAGAGAGTCCTGTGTGGGTTTTTTGAGAAAGTGAAAAACATTAATATATGGGGGGGGGGGGGGGGGGGAGATGAGCAACAAGAGGACTGTTACAGTCCTGTGCGCAGCTGACCTTGCATGCACAGACTGAAGTGGTCCTGTGAACTATGATATCAAGGTCACCTGTTTCAGACCATGATTACTGTTGCTAAAACATGTATGTCCTCTCTAAAAAAGTACAGAAACTTTCAGCACCACATGGTCAACAAATTAAGCCCAGCTGACTGACAAGTCAGCTGAGCTAAAAATTGTAAATGGTGAAATTTCACAATAGTCAGCTTCACAGTTTCAGAGCAAATTTCAAGATTTTCCAAAAAAAACCCATGAAGCATGACACCTGTTCAACAAACCTGGTAGACTACACCCACAGTACATCCTCTCCCACGCTGAAGTTCATTGTACTGAAACGTGACAACTGCAGACATGGGCATTAACATTCCATGTACATGTACACTAATAATTTTTAATGTACTCATTTATTGATCATTGTGCAAAGTGAGAAATTCATTACTAGGGGATCATCATGATTCTTTGCTATGCTGCCTGGAATCTGCTGGTTCTGCAAGTATAGACTTACTGCTCAGCTGCATGTACTGTATACATGTAAATGCTTACAATAAATGACCAAAAAATTAATTTTACCAAGATATAAACCAATATGGTAGTTTAGCCTTTCAAGGCTACCCCAGGTGAAAATTAACATCAAGAAAAAGAAACCACCGTTAAGCCAGTACGTCAGATTTGCTGAGTCAGCAAAAACCTGAATTCTACTTCACACAAAATATACATCCCCTGTCAGAGAATGAATAATTATTGCATAACATCTCTGTCACTGTATTGGTGAAGGTCCCTGAGCAGCATTTATGTGTAAAAGCAAAGTATTCATACTTACTTGACAATACTGAATTACAATTGTGCGTGCTCACTGCAGCTGCTGTATGAACCAGTGGCACTCGCACGTTCCAAAGTTTGATATCCTATCATTTCGTCAAACTTCACATAAGAACTTCATATTTGTGAACCTGCATCATCTTTAGTTCTATACTCTCATAACATTTCATGCAGTTTATTAGGCCATTCTGGAAAAGTCGAAAAATGCCCAAACACAAAATTTAATTTTTAAAAAATCATTGCCACCTGGTGGTCAAAATGTGAACTACATAATCCCAAGTGACCCTGTATGCATTCGAAAAGCTATGGGAAAAGTAGTACCAAAGAAGAGGAAATGTTGATTTTTAGCTCAGCTGACCTGTCAGTTGCTGAGCTTATCTTGTGGTCCTTCCTCCGGTGTCAACAATTCACATTTTTGACTTCTCGAAAACCACTGGGCAAGTTGACTTCATACTTGGTGGCAATGTACATTAGGTTGATCTCTACCAAGTTTGTTCAAATGCTGCAGTGATTAGCTCAGCTGACTTGTCAGTCAGCTGATTGTATAAGATGGTCAGTCATCAGTCCATCCACAATTCACATTTTTGACTTCTTTTCTAAAACGGGTATCCAGATCTGGTTCAAACGTATTGGCAACTTACCTTGGGTAGGTCTGTACTAAATTTGATCAAATGGTAATGATCCAGTGGTTTTTGGATTTTTTATGATTTTTATGTTCTTTTTGAGGCCAAATCTTTAAAAAATCTTCTCCAAAACCGCTCACCCAAGTGCTTATCACACAGAAATACTCCAAGGGACTCCTTGTTCTTAATTTGTTCACCAGGTGGGGCTGCAATTTTGTTTATATTTTTTGATGACTTTTTTGTGTTTTTTGCCATTTTCAGTCTCTTCTACAGAACCATCACTCAGTATAAGTTTAAACTTAATGGATGTGTTCCTTGTGAAATGGTCAAACAAAGATGTTCACTATGTTCCACTGCTGTGGATTCTTGATTTTTTACAATTTTTTTCAATTCAGGTACTTATCGCTAAATACAGCTTTCCTATCGATTACTATAAAAGTCAATAAGCACTCTAATGCTGATTCACATTTTCAAAATGTTCTGAAAATGTCATCCAGATTCACTTCAAACTTGGTGGCAATGTACCTTGGGTGGGTCTCTACCAAGTTTATATAAGTGGTCACACTCCAGTGATTTTTGGATTTTTATGAATATTTTTTGTTCTTTTTGGGGGAAATTTTTTTTTAAATCTTCTCCAAAATTGCTTTGATATCACACAGGAACACTTCTAGGGATCCCTAGTTCTTAATTTGTTCACCAGGTGGTACCACAGTTTCTTTTCTATTTTTTGATTGTTTTTGTGTGGTTTCACTATTTATGACGTATTTCCAGAACCATCATGGGCTGTTCACACAGCCCTCTTGTTTGTTTTTTTATGATTTTTTTTTTTTTTGATTTTCTATTATATTCATTAGCTGTTTTGTTTTATAACGAATTAACTAAGAAAGGGTCTTAAGCAAGACTATGTTTAGCCTACATTTCTTAACATCCATAGGTATCAACAACCAGTTTACCCATAGCGAGGTTTATTTTTGGATTTAAACATCACGGTGGAGCAGAATTGATTTCTTTTAAGTCTTCTGACTGCTCCCAGTCAATTAATATCAGGAATTAATAGTTCTACATTTGTACAATCTGAGGTCAATATCTCAAGATGATTTTAGATACCAGATTTACATTAGAGTTTGGATGTATAACATAGACCTTTGCAAGTCGGGGGAAGTGTTCTGCCAGGGTCATTCATATGAAGTCTGCAAGGAAGGATTAACGTCAGCAGTGTGACTTGTTTTCTTTCATTTATTTTGTGTAGGGTTTGTTTTTTGTTCCTATTTCTTAAATAATGTAAGCCCGAAAGATATAATGTTCACTTTCCACTTCCCTATGTTAAATGAAAATGTATGCTGGGGTCTAGACTGGAAAGACCCAATTGGGACAGTTCCCTTGACAGAAGAAACAGGCTTGCTCTGCTTCGCTCATGACACTCGTCTCTCCAGTCACAAAAAACTTCTTAAATTGGATCTTTTCTGTACATCTTAACACCAAATTTGGAAACATGAGGACTGGGACAGTCCTGTGCGCAGCTGGCCTTATATGCATCGATTGAAGTTGTCTGTGCAAACTACAGAATGATATCAAGGCTACTTTTAAGACCATCATCACTGTCACTAACAATAGTAACATGAACATATCCCCTTACCGATTTTTGATAATTTGTCAATAATCAGAGAATGACAGCACCATCATTCAGTGAAGAATTTGGTGATTATCAAGTCCATTTACATTCCCAATAAGTCTGAAGAGGATCCAACTTACTAATTGTGAGAAAAAAAAATTGTGACAAACACAAAAATATACACAGCACCACCTGTTGAAAAATTGAAGTCAAGAGGCTCCCAGATGTGACCCATGCAATTTTGAATCAATTGGTTAAACTTCGTAGAGACCCCCCCCCCCCCCCCCACACACACACACACCTCCCACCCCCACGGTACATTCCACTGAGTTTGAAGTGAATCTGGTTGATGGTTTTGGAGTAGTCGAAAATGTGAATTGTGCATAGCCTGATGGACCATACTATGACAAGTCAGCTGAGGTGAAAAAAATGGACAGAAACATTCATAAACTAGGAAAGATGATTTGCTGCATAGCAAATCAGTGTGTGTGTCTTCAAAGCATATTGGTATGGCAATGTACAACTATTCCATAAAACAGGAGTAAAGGTGGAATGGCATCTCTATCTATTATAGTTTTGAAGTTATTCAAGATTTAAAATTTCTAATGGTGATTTTTTACATAATTTAAATTGCTACAACTTTTATTTTTAATTCATTAGGTGATTAGGTGCCAATGGTCAACAACCCCCTAGTAGAAGTTGGAATGACATCTCTATCATACTGTTGAAGATATTCAAGATTGAAAATTTCAAATTCAGAAAGAAAGAAAGGAGGGAGGGAGACGGACAGAAAGAAAGAAAGAAAAGTGTGTGCTGACATACACACACTTCAATGATAGAATGCATGAGCAGGGATCTTGAGCATTTCCTGGACTGTGTAATTGTATATAAATAATGTGGCCCAAAATGTTTTCTTTAAGAGCCACTGAACTGAATGGTGTCCAGAAAGAAAATATTAACTTATAATTAAATTACCAAACAGACAGCCATGCAATCAATGCAGCCAATGTTTATATGACAAAATTAACTCATTCAGTGATGAACCCAAAGGATATGCTCTTTGCGAATTCTTTCAAATTTGCATTGCTAATACAATGTGTGAAACAAATAAAAAAGGTCAGAATATCACAAATCATGAGCAGATATTATATTCTATTATGATTGTCAGAAATTTTAAATCAGAACCCCCTCATTTAAAAGATAAGAATACTCAGTATATCCCTTTGATACAAATTTTACTGACAGTAAATGAAGACTTCTGTCCTGAATGAGTCAAGGGATGCCGCATTTTCAAAGGGTCATTTTGATGTCACATCTTGTAAAATATATACCAGGATTATGGCTTGTTTGCAGTTTAATTGAGATGCGACACCACTGTAAAAAAAGTCCCACAGGTCTTACGATGTTGATAAAGGCTCTGGATTATGAGTGAAATCTATTGGGGGTAATAAAATACACATAAACTTAACGAGGAAAGGGTAGGGTTTATTTTGATGTGGTTACACTTGCCAGGACTTTGGAATAAGCTGGCCATTTGATACCAATCATTCACTGTCACTGGTCATGTGTGTTTGGTGGGGTGGCAGACACATAGCAGGGCCAGCTCCACAGTAAAATTGTGTTCCTTTAGCCGGATTATTTTGTAAAAAATCCAATTATTTGATGCTACAAAAGTGAAAATAAAACCCATATAAATGTCTACAGCAGCACCCATGTGGACCTGTTTACAAACACCACTAATTATAGCAGCCGGGTTGAGTGGCAGGGCAAAGAGGTCACTGATAGGCTGTTTGGCCCACCAGCACTGTGGTCACAACTAATGAGACGGCCCCCAGAGCTCAAGTTAGGTGGAATGGACTGTATAGTATATAACATATTGAAGATTTAAAACTTTAATTAGCCCTCATTTGCATAATTTTGAAAAGCATGACCTCACATTATAAAAAGGCCAGACTTTATCTATAGAAGTATAATTGTGCCAAGTTTGGAGTTTCTACCTGTTATACTTTTCAAATGAAATGTCAGACAAATTTGCTTGTGAAGAAAGAAAGAAAGAATTCCTAGAAAAACAGATAAGTGTGTGCTGACACACACACTTTAATGATCAAGTCACCTGATTGTCGCCATTTTAATAAACTTGCAAGAGTTCACGCAAAGGCAGATCCCCACCAAGTTTGAAGAGGGTCTGGCAAACCGTTTCAATGAAGTCAAACATGTAAACTGTGGACAACAGACAAGGAACCATCAGAAAAGCTCAGCTGACTGACATGTCAGGACCAAGAGTTTGGTAATACTGTAACTTGTTGAAAAAGGCAGTGCACAAAGTTAAGTTTCTGTACTTTTGAAATTACATCTGTACTGGTAACTGTTACAAAAAAGAAAGCCTGAGAAACACATACATGTACAAAGATTTATTCACAGGTGTACAGGTGCAACCATGTCACAAAGGTATGATAATCAAGGCTGACCAGCAACAAAGGTCACCAACACTGAAGTTAAAGAATCGCCAGTGTGGTGTCTGAAGGTATACTTG
>CAXHWN010001891.1:0-204000 GCA_964020975.1 Hermodice carunculata | reverse complement strand
ATTTCGAAGCAATTGGCCCAGGGTTTACTTTTTTCTTTTCGATTTTTTGAGATTGTGACAAAAATGACAACCACCAAAGAAAAAATCACTGTAGCAAGACCATTTTAAGAAACTTGGTACAGACCCACCCAAGGTACACTGTTACCAAGTTTGAAGTGGGTCTGGCTGACGGTTTTGGAGAAGTCGTATGTGTGGACGGACGGACAGACGACTGACCATCTTGTAAGATCAGCTGACTGACAAGTCATGTCAGCTGAAATCAATTTCTTCGGCACAGATAGATGAAAAAAAGCAAGGATAAGCGTCTCATAAGTTACGCTAAACATTTGTTGAGAGTCCCTTTGCGGTGCATGAAACTGTCCGCACAAAACAATTTAACAACGTCGCCTTTCCGTAAAATGTTTTTGTATACCAATTCTGCAAACCATGAAAAAGTGCAAACTGTCTCACAACGGGACAAAGTGTAGGTGTGAATGAATGAATGAAGTGTATTGGCTGCACCACAGTATACAAAAAGTGCGGCAGTATGCCAGGCGAAACAAACACAAACTTTTCACATGTTGATTACAACATAGAAACACAACATCAACAACACCAACCTCTATATACACAAAGTGCTTAGACAAAAAAAAACAGTGATAATAAATTACAAACACATCAGACAACCCCAGGAGACAAGTGCTACCATTCGCACCTTGCAAAAGGAAAAAAATGAAGAGATTTCTGATTTATTCAAACATTGTTAGTGATTTTGTAAATAGGGCCGACATGAGAGAAAGTATCCGATATCGAAATATGTATTTTTTATAATTGATTTCCTCTGATAGCCATAACTTCTTTCATATACTGGTTTTAAGTGAAAGTTAAAATTTGAAGTTCGCAACATTAGACATCACGGGACACATGTGGTCCAGGGCTTTCTTGCTAATGAGGGTGTTGAGGTGATGGAGTGGCCAGCCTGTTCCCCGGATCTGAATCCGATAGAGCATGTCTGGAGTCAGCTGAAGCAGAAGGTATACCCTCAGATGAACGCTGCTTCAACTGTTGATGATCTGCGCCGTTTAGTTCAGCAGGAATGGGACAATTTGCCTCAGGCTTACCTTCGTAAGCTTGTATACAGCATGAAGAGAAGGTGCCAGCAGTGTCATAGCAACCGAGGTGGTTACACAGAATATTGACTTTACCATGGTTCAACAAGCATACTGTGATGCGTTGATGATCAAATCATTGAGACAAGTCTTCTGTGATAAACAAAAAACTTGATTACCCACTTCAGGTTTCATTGAATCTAATGTTGCGAACTTCAAATTTTGACTTTCACTTAAAACCAGTCATGTGCAGTGAAGCATGGACTCCTTAAGATGGTCATTTTTCTGTTAACGCTGTACCAAGAGTATGAAGATAAAATATATGATACTGAAATTCCAAAATATTTGTTCATTATTTAATTATATACAAGTAAATAAGTGGAGAGTTATAAGTTTTGAGTAGTTTAGTTTGTAACCACGTATTTTCCCTTCTAATGACATCGTGACATTACATAAATAGAAGGTTATCGGTTGGTAAATTAACAATTCTAAACCAGTTCTTACAGGTGTGAAATACATATGTTTACAAAACATATGGCAACGGACACGTCAGAAGTTTAGTCAAACTAACTACGTGAAGTCTTGCAATTGACGATGCATATCTCATTATTAGAAGACAATTCTGATTTGCATACTTCAGTCCTTTCTGACATCACACAGATCGCGAGATAATACGTCTTCTGACATTCTGCTTAGGTACCAACGATGTTTGGCAATCAAAACGGTCAACCGCAACCGGGTAGTTTTCAAACCTGTCTGCTTCTTTTACTCGTTAGTAACTCATTATGGATGGAAAATTGGGACGAAAACAAGATAACAACCTTCCTGAGAACTTCTGTGCGCGTGTTGTCCTCATAAAAACATCCAGAAATGTTGCGGACTCAGTTTTCTAAAATAACCAGGCAAAGGTTACAACCCTCTGATCTGCACATGCGATTAAATAGGACAGAAATTAAACGTGTGGGACTACTTCGGCTCCGACGCACTTGGAAAATTCGATTCCATTTTATAACAAGTGATCTGTATACAATTTTCTCTCCCACTGACAGCACTGTTTGCCTGCTTCAACTTTAGTATAAAATTTATGTGACAGTGGGATTGAAGGCACCAAATCCTGGCAGGCTCATTTTATATCAATGGGCATGGGCGAAGATGTAATGCAATGTACAAATTCACGCACATTACGCCTTTATGATGCCCCCGTGTCAAAGGGAAAGGTTTGCGTAATAAAAAGAATATTAAATTAAATTGATAGCAATGCCCTTCATGCCACATGCATTCCCTGTTTTCAATTTAAGTTGCAGGTGGACTTCTTCAAAGAAGGACAGCTTAATTTAATATGTCATTATAGCCTCACTTTGATTCGTTACCAGATCCAGTTTATACTTGTTTACAATTTCAACAGCCTCTGTATCAGTTGCAACTCATAATATTCACGTACGGGAGGCTGATTTTGCTTCTCAAAATATTTCACAAACTCCTCCATCTGGAGTTAGCAGATCTACCAATATCCCTTTGAGCCTGTCCCCAAAACTCTCAGTTTTTATTTGGATTTGCACCAAACAGATTTTGGAATCTTTCAACTTTCTTGTTCATAAATTCTTTTCTTTCTTTGAATAATTCTTTTATTTTTGCGTCCAATACTTGATATTCTTGCCCTCTTTCCTCTGCTGAGATATCATATATACTATTTTGGAAAACTGTTGAGTTGTGCCTTTATTTCTTTGCATTGCATGTCAAACCCTTTATTGCAAGGGAAGTTGCTTTTTCTTCTACCTGATTTTTAGTATTGAAAGTAATCATAAAAGTTTCCACACACAATATAACTCAGCAGTACATAAAAATCCATGCTCTTACAGTTTAGTAAGTCCTCCTGCTACTTTATGTTTTAGTTTTATTAAAGTGTGTGTATGTCAACACAAATTTTCTTTTTTTTTTTTTCCTAAAATTAAAGTGTGTGTGTCAACACACACTTTGCCGTTTTTCCCGAAATTAAAGTGTGTGTGTATCTTTCCTCTTCTTTCTTCTTTCTTTTTTCTTCTTTTTTCTTTCTTCTTTCTTCTTTTTTCTTTACCAGCAAATTTGTCCGACACTTTTTCGGACACTATTATACATAGAAACTCCAAACTTGGCATGATTGTACCTCAATACAAGGAGTTTGACCGTTTTATACGAAGGAATGAAGATGTATATAATTATGCAAATTAGAGACATTTGAAATTTTAAATCTTGAATATCTTATATTATATCAAAAGTATAATAGATAGAGATGTCATTCCAACTTCAACTAGGGGGTTATTGACCAGTGCGCATGTAATGAATTTAAAACAAAAGTTGTTGCAATTTAAATTATGCTAATTAGCAGTATTCGAAATTTTCAATCTTGAATATTTTCAACACTAAAATAGATAGAGGTGACATTCCAACTTCTCCTAGGGGGTTGTTGACCAGTGTGCACCTAATGAATTGAAAATAAATGTTGTAGCAGTATAAATTATGCTAAATAGCACCATTAGAAATTTTAAATCTTGAATAACTTCAAAGCTATAATAGATAGAGATACCATTCCAACTTCTAGTCCTGTGTTAGGGAATAGTTGTACATCGCCATACCAATATGCTTTGAAGACACACAAATTGATTTGCTATGCAGCAAATCATCTTTTCCAATTTCTTTCTTTTTTTCTTCTTTCTTCTTTACCAGTGAATTGGTCCGACACTTTCCTCTGACACTATAATACATAGAAACTCCAAACTTGGCATGATTGTACCCCCATAAAAGGAGTTTGGCCTTTTTATGAAGAGGAATGAAGATATTTAAAATTATGCAAATTAGGGGCATTTAAAATTTTAAATCTTGAATATCTTCAAAAGTATAAAAATAGAGATGTCATTCCAACTTCTACTAGAGGGTTATTGACCATTGCGCATGTAATGAATCTAAAACAAAAGTTGTAGCAATTTGAATTATGCTAATTAGCAGCATTTGAAATTTTAAAACTTGATTACCTTAAAAACTATTATAGATAAAGATGTCATTTCAACTTGTACTAGCGGGTTTTTGAGCATTGTGCATGTAATGAATCTAAAACAAAAGTTGTAGCTATTTAAATTGTGCTAAGTAGCATCGTTAGAAATTTTAAATCATGAATAACTTCAAAGCTATAATAGATAGAGATGTCATTCCAACTAGAACTTCTACTCCTGTGTTATGGACTAGTTGTCCATTGCCATACCAATATGCTTTGAAGACACGCAAACTGATTTCCTATGCAGCAAATCATCTTTTCCAATTTCTTTCTTTTTTCTTCTTTCTTCTTTACCAGTGAATTGGTCCGACACTTTCCTCTGACACTATAATACATAGAAACTCCAAACTTGGCATGATTTCACCTCCATACAAGGAGTTTACGTTTTTTGCAGAGGAATGAAGATGTTAAAAATTATACAAATTTGGGGGCATTTGAAATTTTAAATCTTGAATATCTTCAAAAGTATAATAGATATAGGTGTCATTCCAACTTCTGCTAGAGGGTTATTTACCATTGCGTATTTAATGAATTTATAACAAAAGTTGTAGCAATTTAAATTATGCTAATTAGCAGCAATTGAAGCTTAAAATTTTGAATATCTTTAAAACTGTTATAGATGAGATGTCATTTCAACTTCAACTAGGGGGTTATCGGTCATTGCGCATGTAATGAATCAAAAACAAAAGTTGTAGCAATTCAAGTTATGCTAATTAGCAGTATTCGAAATTTTCAATCTTGAATATCTTCAACACTATCATAGAGATAGACATGTCATTTCAACTTCTACAAGGGGCTTGTTGACCATTGCGCACCTGATGAATTAAAAACAAAAGTTGTAGCAATTTGAATTATGCCACATAGCACCATTGGAAATTTTAATTTCTTTGTTTCTTTCCTTCTTCTTTACCTGTGAATTTGACCAACACCTTTCTCTGATACTATTCCACATAGAAACTCTAAACTTGGCATACTGTACCTCCGTACAAGGAGCTTTGCCTTTTTATGCAGAGGAATGAAGATGTTTAAAATTATGCAAATTAGGGGCATTTGAAATTTTTAGTCTTCAATATCTTCAAAAGTACAATAGATGCTAAGTAACACCATTGGAAATTTCAAATCTTGAATAACTTCAATGCTATAATAGAAAGAGATGCCATTCCATTTTCTACTCCTATGCTATGGACTAGTATGCATCTGATAATACCAATAAGCTTTGAAGACACTCATACTGATTTGCTATGCAGCAAATCATCTTTCCTAGTTTGTTCTCTTTTTTTTTTTTTTTTTTTTTATTTGTTTAGGTTTGGTTTGGGTTTTTTTTCGCTGTATAGTTTCCATATCTATGCTATCGATCTTTTCATGCCCTAAAAAGTTTCTATACCTATGCTATCGATATTTTCATGCTCTATTTTCTTTTTCTTGTTTGACGCATGTGTCACTTTACCAGTGGGTGTTTACTTACAAGTTCAGTAGTTCTAGGCTGTTCTGCTGTCAGTGACAGTGGATATCATGACCAAGATGCACACATAACCCAGTACTTCATTTTTGCGTGCATGAGTCTTGATACGGGCAGCGGGGGACATATGATACAGTAATATTTTAGACTGCATGGGAAAATTGGGTAGTCTTGTGGCCCACCCACCTACCCACTCCACCCCCAATATATGTAACGTCCAGGAAAATAGGAAACGGTCTTAGCAGTAGTCAGTAGTATTACTCGACTTGGACGAAGTCCTGACTTCCCTCTCTGTAAGAGTTGGACTGAACTATTTATACATCTTTCTTTCAAATCTTGCAATGTCTCAGCTTATTTTTAATGCAAGTGTTATACCAATACCAGAAAAAATTCATCACAAAAGTAAGTCGTCATTTTTGAATGACCGTGGAAAAGTGACCGAGACACAATAAATAAGAAATATTGTTATTGGAAATTATGATACTGGTGATATCAAAATGGTAGATACAGAAAGCCTTTTTATCTCACAAGAAATAAAGAGAGTCCAGGGCCTCGTCTCAAGTCAAAATTGGCTCTTCTGACACAGATCAAACGTTTTCCATTCTCACTGGCAAGAAAAGCATTTTGCTGTGTAATCATTCAGCCCGACTTTGATTATTGTTCCATCATCTCATTCTGGGGTCCAGCCAGTGACACAGAGAAGCCAGCAAATCTACAATGGCGAGCTATAAGACTTATACTTCACATCCCATATGGTGTAGACTTGCGTGCATTCTTACAAAAGTTTTCTTATTGTGCCTCTATGGACAGGATAGACTTTAGAATATGCTGTAATGTATATGGGACTATCTTTCATCAAATGTCGATAATATTTGCGATATGTTTGTACCCCTTGCCAACACAACACAACTACAATCCAGACGAACTACCAGAAATGAACGTCATGTGCCAAGTGAGAGCCCGATAGTTTCAAGAGAAACTGTCATCCAGAGGCTCTGTGATATATAGAAAAGTAGGTTTTAGAATCAGACAAAGCTATTCAATGACTGCTTTTAAACATCATAAATGAGAAACTTCTTCAACAATTTTAATCGCTAAGTTTTCGCAATTCCATTTGTATAATTATACCGATGTCTAACACTTATGTTTTCACTTTTGGAGTCTACCCCGTGTAAGATAAGCAATGTATGCTCAACAGATTTTTAGCTTTGGTAATTATTATTATTATTATTATTATTATTATTATTATTATTATTATTATTATTATTATTATTATTATTATTATTATTATTATTATTATTATTATTATTATTATTATTATTATTATTATTATTATTATTATTATTATTATTAAACATGACAGCCTTCAATGTGAGCTGTTCATAATTGTCATCATTTTCACTTATGAACAAAACGTTTGTAACTTTTCACAGCCCACATCACCCAGTTATGACCAAAGTCATAATTTGTTAACCACCTTTCACGTTTAACTTGCGATACTGTTAACACCTCTACTATGACCAGTTGGCTGAGAGCCTGGGTCACCAGGTAACATGTGTGGGCTTTTTCACTCCTGTGGACCTGTAGGGGTGTTTATATGTAGTGATAACTTTGATTTTTTTAAAAATTTATTGGCTGAAGATTTGAATTTTTCCATCGATATTTCGAAAAAATATTTATGAACAAAAATCATCTTGTAATTTTTGCCTCACCCACCCCACGCCCGCATATGTCTTTTCTGCTCGATGAACTTAACTATTATGGCATAAAAGATCGGTCGTCCAAATTGTTTAGAAGCTATCTAATGGATAGAAAACAATATGTGGAACTTGACAATAACAAACCAGAATTTTTCCATTGACTACTGGTGTAGAGCAGGGATATATTCTTGGACCACTATTGTTTTTAATTTACATAAATCATATGACCGAAGCAACTTAAATGTTCAAATTAATTATGAACACTGACGACTCTACTGTCTCAACCATATTAAATTCATTTAATGTAGATATGAACTCTTATATAGATAATGATATCAATCATGAACTCACAAAAATAACTGATTGGTTAATCGTAAATAAACTGTCACTCGATGTAACTAAGACAAAATTTTATGTTATTTCATCAAACGGGTCAAAAATTCAGAATACCTGAAATAAATATGATTGATTCTCCAGTACAACGTGTCATGTTATTTAATTTCGTAGGAATTACAACTAACGAACAAGTCGATTGGAAAGCTCAGACTGAAAAGATCTTCAGTAAAATAACAAGATCCTTAGGGATTCTGAATAAACTCAAACACACTATCCCTGTATCTCCAAAAATATAGATATATAATACATTGATACTATCACATTCAATTTATAGAATTTTAATATGGTGCTCAAAATGCTCTAAAAATTAAAACTAGAAAAATTACAGAAATGGCTGTTTGAATCGTATTATACAAAAAATAAAATGTCCATACTAAGCCTCTTGCTAAACAATTGAAGCTGTTAAAAATCGATGACATACTTAAGATTTCAAAATATAAATTTTGCCATTAATATGTTAATAATAATCTTCGTGATAATATTCGAAAACTACCTTTTCAATTATATCAAGACAACAGTACTAGTATTACAGGGCAAGCCAGAGTTATTCCTATTACAGGATATAAACATGTTTACAACAACAACAAAAAATCAAGATATGACCTGCCGGATACTATAAATGATGCCCCGAGCAACATTCGGGACAGAGTATTTACACATAACCTTAAAGGTTTGCTAGTTACATTAAATCTTATTTTATTTCACGATACAGTGATTCATGCTCCATACCCAATTCTTACGTATGTGCACATTCCTAACTCTTATCTAAGCATAATAGAACATAATGAGTTATAATGTAAATGTGACTAATACCTGCGTGTTTTTAATCACTATTATTCTCACAGTGTCTAGCAGTATCTGTTAATATTGCCACTATCTTGTAACAATTCTGTGGGGGGTGACTTTCATGACAGTGACAGCATTGATTGTCTTAATGAAATTCTCCCTGGCCAAATGTGAATCATTTGTATTTTATATTGCTCACCTGTATATTTTTGGCGAAATAAACTGTTTGTGAGTCTGAGTCTGAGTCTGAGTCTGAGTCTGAGTCTGAGTCTGAGTCTGAGTCTGAGTCTGAGTCTGAGTCTGAGTCTTTTCCATAAGCGAAAAATGAGTACAATTTTGGACGGCCCCTTATTCCGCAATAAGAAACAAAGAAAGTCATTGTAGTAAAATAATTCGTTTATTAATCCTTTGTCAGGTGACAGATTGATCCAATGTCAATTTCTGGGACAACAGGTGCTTGACACTGGACGTGTTCAGGTGGCAACTTGAGCCAAGGTCAATTTAGAGGACAGCAGGGTAGATTCTTGGTCGTCGATGTGTTCATAAATTTGCCTTCGAACTTTTTCAGTTCTGCTGTGTTATCGACCCAGTGACAGCGCACAGATAAAGTCAAGGCTAACTATAAACTTTACGGGCGAATGAATGAAAGAGAAAGAAAGCAAGCAAGCAAGCAAGAAAGAAAGAGAGAGAGAGAGAGAGAGAGAGAGAGAGAGAGAGAGAGAGAGGGGGGGGAGAAAGAAAGAAAGAAAGAAAGAAAGAAAGAAAGATTTTCTATTCAGTATTTATGTAACTCCTGCAACAATAAATTTTTCATGCGGATATGTCAAAACCTATAAATTGGAGTTCAGTCTATGATAGTTTTGAAGCTATTCAAGATGTAAATTTTGTGTATTTGCCTAATTTGCATGAATGAAACTTCTGCGTCGTTCATTCATAGTTCTTTGGATGCAGCTATCCCACAAATCTATCATTGAAGTTTGAATGACACTTCGGTCTATAATAGTTTTGAAGTTATGCAAGATTTAAATTTTGTGTATTCAGCTAATTTGCATAAATTAAAATGCTATACCTTTGGTTCGTGTTTCATGGGATGGGGGCTATGTCACAAACCTATCAATTGAAGCTGGAATAGCACCTCTGTCTAAAAGTTTTGAAGTTATTCCAGATTTAAATTGCATGTGTGTGCCTAATTTTCATAAATTCAACTGCTACAACTTGAACTTTTGGTTCGTGTTTCATTGGATGCGGCTATATCACAAACCTATCAATTGAAGTGGAAATGGCACCTCTATGTGTAATAGATTTGAAGTTATTCCAGATTTAAAGTTTGTGTGTTCATCTAATTTGCATAAATTAAAATGCTACAACTTTGGTTCATGTTTCATCGGATGCGGTTATGTCACAAACTTCCAAATTGAAGTGGAAATGACACCTCTATCTGTAATAGTTTGGAAGTTGTTCAAGAATTCAATTTTTTGTAATCACCTAATTTGCATACATCAAAATGCTACAACTTTGGTACATGATTCATTGGATGCGGTTATGTCACAAACCTGTTAATTGAAGTTGGATTGGCACCTCTTTCTTTTTTAAACAGTTTTGGAGATATTCATCTTTTAAATGTTTCCAATGCTCCGAATTAGCATCGTTTAAAATGCTACAATTTTGTTCACTGTCCAATAGATTGGCTGCCTCCATAGCAGCCTCCTAGAATCGCTAAAGTTACTGGTGTGGGCGCTCGTCGGGCTAACAGCCTATCAACCCTCAGTTACGGCTGCTATGGAGGCAATTAGACTGGCAGCTGTCACAAACCTGTGTGAACTACTTCAAATTTTGTGTCTATCTGTAATACGTTGGAAGATATGGAGCTTTTAAATTTTGAATTGCCCCTAAATGGCATAAATTTTAACATCATGAATGTTCCAAACAATATGCACAACTTCACAACGAGGTCTATCACCATGCGAAGTTTGGTATCTTTTGGAACAATACGTCAATAGTGTCAGAGAAAAAAAACTGACCACATAATTCAAAGAAAGAAAGAAAGAAAGAAAGAAAGAAAGAAAGAAAGAAAGAAAGAAAGAAAGAAAGAAAGAAAGAAAGAAAGAAAGAAAGAACAACAGGAAGTCTGTGTTCACACACAGCGTTAACTGCTTTTATACTATTAGTTTATAGATCTTTCGCCAGATGACAGCTTGATTCAAGGTTAGCTTTGGGAACAATAGGTGGCAGTAGGTGTCCGTTGTTCGGAAGTGAGTGCTGGAGACTTGACGTGTTCACAAACTTTGAACCTTTCCAGTTCTGCTGTATAACTGACTCGGTGACAGCAAGCAGACATGGTTAACTTCAAGCAGGTGCGTATTCAAAATATGAAAATGGTACTTATACCAGTGTTTACTTCTCATAAGTTAGGTGTTTGCAAGTATGGACGATAATACAGTGCCATAGGCCCAGACTATTAGTATTGCCACAGTAGCACTTCTTTTTCGAAACCAGTTTACTTTTGGCATCATGAATATACTAGGCCATCAAGGGTTTCCAGGGCCCGTGGGACGTGATATTAAAGTTAGACAGATCATTTTATTGACATCATTACAAAGGGTCCGTTCAGACCTGCATGTCAGGAATCTGTTGCACTACTTTTCTTAAGCTTGGCCTTGGGCCATTTATAAATATATATTATACACGATCATGTGACGATGTAGATCTATCAGTTATGGAAAGGCTAAGCCGTGCAAGTGTGTAAAAATGCAGCACAATGCGCCACTGACCATAGATAGGAAAATTGTTGTTATAAATCACTGAGACCTCAAGTTCTAAGCTGTACTTCCATGGTAAAATCAAAACAAAGTTGTCTTTTCTTGAAGAACGCAGGTGGTCTATGCAAGACATGTCACTTCAATTCTGGTGACGAGCTTGTCAAAACAATGTTCTTATTGTCAACATAGCAACTGAAAACTCCGCACAGATGAATTTCGAAGTGGGTCAGTAGAGCAAACATTTTTTTGTATAAGACACATGAAATCAGTTTATGAAAAATCCAAAAAGCTAGTCTCTGTGATTATTAGAAAGAGAATAGAATAAGCTTTATTGTACATAAACTGATACATGGTCAGTATGGCACAGCATACAAATAATATAAATACATGGTTTCAAGATGGACAGAGCAAAATGATATAATTAAATATACTACTGTAGAACATTTTACAAAGTGCCACACCTGTTTGTTGCAGCCAAGATGTAACATAACATTAGGTTGTTTGTGGCCGACAAGATGTCATATAATATTAGGTTGTTTTAGAGATGTTGCAACCAACAGGGATTATTAGTATGCAGTAGTGTATAGTTTTCTCTCAAACAGGTGGCAATGAGGCTATCATGCACTAGTAACTTGTTTCGGCGTTAGTGGGTGCGTTTTGGCGTTTCAGGGCGGTTCCCGGCGTTACACAGCGTTTGCCAGCGTTAGATGGCGTTTGCCGGCGTTACAAACGCAGGCAAACGCCGACAAACGCTGAAATCCAATTAAGCCTTTTGGGGCTCGGCGTTAGTCGGCGTTTGCCGGCGTAAGTCAGCGTTTGCCAGCGTTTGACACCCTTTCAACGCCGGCAAACGCTGTGAAACGCCGACTAACGCTGGCAAACGCTCTGTAGTCCTGTCAACTAGCAAACTCAATGGGATACATGTAAAATTTGAATTCAGTTGAACTGGGATTAGAAGGATCCATGGAAATTTGTGTCTTGTACTTGTACTCATCATCAATATACTTTTATTTTTTATACTCATGGGCAAAACAACATAATTATCTTTAATACTCTGATGATGATATATCCATTGAGGTGTATGTGTATTGAATGACTTTGCTCATGATCACTGATATATATATATTTTGGTCACTCCAATCTTGGTTGCAAAGTAAAGACAAACAACCCTGTTTTCAATTTTATTTAAACACAGCACAGAATTTTTTTATTGTTTGTACCCCACAAGTCAGCAATGCATAGCTTTGTGCTAGCAGAAGATGTAAATTCAATGCCCAGGTAGCAGTAATTACTAATGATTTCCAATTCGTGACCCTTGTAGTAAATTTATATTTTTTTAATTTGGTGACCTCCCTTGTTGAATATCATTATTTTGGTTTTGTTTAGGTTAACAGTGAGTTTCCATCTGTCACAATAAGCCTGTAGCTTATTCAGTCCATTTTGTAGACCATTGTGTGAATCTAACAATAGGATTAAATCGTCTGCATACATTAAACAATTCAAGTTACTATCTGCAAGTTGTACAGGGTTACATGTGTGATCAAAGATGCTTGGTAAATCATGCAGGAATATATTGAACATACCGGGACTCGATACAGATCCCTTTTTCACCCCAACATTAGAAGTGAATTTTTCAGTGACACCATGACTGGCTCTGACTGCATATGAGACTTCATTATACATGTCAGTAAGTAGAGATAATAAACTAGAAAAGAAGATTTGTTTCACTGCAAATCTGTCTGGGTGCCTTCAAAATGAGAACAGTTTGAAATACAGTGGAACCTCATTAATACGGACCTTATTAATCCGTATGTCTCATTAATCTGAACACTTCTCCTGGAACAGAATTGTTCATTTCAAGTAATAGTGATTCAGTAATCCAGATGCTTCATTAATCTGAACAGTTCACTGGGGTACAAACGTGTTCGGATTAACGAGGTTCCACTGTACTATACTTTGCCATTGTTCAACATAATCTAAATGTTGTGTATTAGCCTAATTTTTATAAATTAAAATGTTCAGTTTGGTTCTTGGTTCAAGGGTTGTGGCCATGTCCCAAACTTATAAAGTGAAGTTTGAATGAAACTACTATCTATAATAGTTTTGAAGCTAGTCAACATTTTAATTTTGTGTATTTGTCTAATTTGCATGAATCATAAGCCTAGAAGAACTTTGGTTTATTGTTCATTGGATGGGGTTATGCCACAAACCCATAAATTGAAGTAGAAATGGCACCTCTATAATAGATTTGAAGCTATTAAAAATTTACATTTTGCATATCCACCTAATTTGCATAAATTAAAATCCTACAACTTTGGTTCATGGTTCATTGGATGCGGCTTTGCCACAAACCTACAAATTGAAGTTTGAGTGGCATCTCTGTGTACAATAGTTTTGGAGATACTCAACTTTTAAATTTTTCAGTGCCCCTTATTAGCATAATTTGAAATTCTACAACTATACTGTCCATTATAGTGGCAAGTGTCAAAAAGGTATACAGTGGTACTTCTTTTGAGAGACCGCCCCTGCGGCGGGTCAAAATGTGGTCTCTCAAAACAGGTGGTCTTTCATTAGAGGTACAACAACATGGAAAAGATAGCGCACAGTTCTGTGAGAGCGGTCTTAAAAAGATATGCGGTCTCTCATTAGAGGGGTCTCTCAAGAGAGGTACCACTGTATATGCACATTGAAATTTTGAGTTCATCTGCAATAGATTGGAAGATATGGCGCTTTTAAAATTTTTGTTGCCTGTAAAATTTGCATAATTTTAAACATCATGACTGTTCCAAATGAGATGCACAATTTTGCTGGTTATGTCAGTCACCATGGCAAGTTTGGTGGATTTTTCCAATATTGTCTGAAAAAAACTCTGGACCAATTTGGTCAGAAAGAAAGACAGACATTGGCCTTATATTTCTTTGTTAATTTATCTGAGATGAAAGACACACTTGTCCTATGTGACCACTTTTGTCTGGCATTAGGAGTGGTCTTAAATTGCAAGTACCACTGTACAGTGAAACCTCTCTACAGTGAGCACCCTCGTGACCAGAGAAAAGTGCCCACTCCTGAGAGGGTCAGCCATTCTAGGCAGTATAGATGAGTATATATGCATGTACAGTGTACACATATTATAATTCAGAGGGATGTGTATACATGCAATACAAAACTACATGCACATGTACCTCTGAACTGAGACATGCACTATACTGACTCAGTATTGGCTATGATGCACAAGCTTCATCTCACTGGTTTTAAGAAAACAAAGACAGGGAAGTGTCCATTGAGATGACACAAATCCACACACTTTTTCAAAATTCACCAAAATGTGAAAACAGTCACTGAGGACTGTAAGTCAGACTTTGATCCAGTCCAGCAAACTCAGCTCTGTGTGTAGTCTATTTTTAACAGAGGGTACACTCTGGCTTGTTCTGCCTAGAAGTCTAGTCCCTCCAGTCTGATCCCTTGGGACTGATTGATAAGACCAGCAGACTCCTAGCCTTAGGAACAGACCAGCTAGGACACTCTGACTGGTCAGTCCCAGCCATGGTGCACTTACAGCTCTGTGCAGCATTAGTGTGAACATGGATCAGATATGTTTCTTGCATGAACGGAAAGAGATTCTCTGTATTTTTATTGAGAACCTCATTACACAGTTGTTGGGATTTCACCCCCACCCCCACCTCCCATTTGCCATAAGACCTAAACCTTTCAAACCACAAACCCAGCGGGCATGGCTAGAAGGCTGCCTGTGAGACAGGTTCAAGTATCATGAATGCAAAATGGTTGCCTAGCACCATGGAGGCTTATATGACATGCAGTACAGCAGAAGCCCTAGTCAAAATGTAGATTGTTGGGAAATTCACTGAATTTAGCATACATTAAAATTCCCCAACTTTTGTTTGCATGCTATTGGATTTGCCAGATGTGTCAAACCTATATGTGTAAGTTAGAAATTTATGTGTATCTATAATATATTTGAAGACATAAAGCTTTTAAAATTTTAATGGCCCATAATTTTCATAATTTTAAACATCATGACTATTCCAAGTCAGGTGCCTAATTTCACTCGTGGGTCAGTCATAATGGCAAATTTGGTGGTGTTCGGAATAATAGTGTCCGAGAAAAACTCCGGACAAATTTGGTCGTAAAGAAGAAGGAAGGAAGAAAGAAAGAAAGAAAGAATGGAAAAACAAAATGTCTGGGTTGGCACCCAGACATAATTACCACCTACACCACACTTAATGAGTCTGTAAAAGAGGGCCTGACGCCACGCAGTATCAAAGGCAGACTTGAAATCTACGAAGCATGTAAATAAATATTTCCTTGGCAGTTTGTTGGTGTATTTATCGAGGATAGTTTTCAGGGTTAAGAAATGATCTGTGGTTCTACATTTAAGTCTCAAACCAATTTGGTTAATTGGGATACAATTGTGTTCTTCAGGAAAGTCTGTTAGTCTGTTATTCAAAATTGTACACATCAGTTTACATAAGTGGCTAGAAACAGCATCCCTCTATAATTATCTGGACAGTGGATGCTACCTTTTTGTGTACAGGAGTTAACAAATTTACTGTCCACAAATCTGGAAAAGTTCCATTAGCTAATTATTTTGCAGAGCAAAATGGTTAATATCAGAAGTAGCTCCACAGTAGCACTTTTTTTATCATTTCATTTTCGATTCCATCATATCCAGCTGAACGTTTGGCAGGTCTGACACAAAATGGCGATGCTCACTCTGGAAAAGTCAAGTACAATATCTTATACATTACATTTATGCAACAAATTAACCTTCACTTAACACCAATCACACATCGGCTAACCCACAGTCACTTGGCTGCCATTTTGAAAATTGTGTATTCTACACTCGATGGTTTGTAGGTAAAAGAAGATTGGGAGGATCTTGGGGGTTTTAAAATATATGACACCAAAAGTATATATTTTGCAAATATTTCTGAGTATCAGTGGTGATATGATATATGCTGTGGCCGCTAAAGAAAATTATGCCAATGAAATCACGTAGTAATCCATTTCGATTGGTTACCAATGATGGAAAGATTACTCATGATGCGGAAATTGCTGAAGCCTTGAACTTTTTTTCTGCAACATCGGCCAACTTCTCACAAGCAAATTTTCCACTGACAATGTCCCTGACCTGGGAAATAATACTGATGCTATCTAACTTTGATTCCATCACCACAGATTTTGTGACTGCTCAACTAAATCATTTACCTAATGGGAAAGCCACTGGTCTGAATAACTTAAGTATGCACCTATTAAAAGCTGGCCCTTCAAATACATCATATCCCCTAACCCATAACTTTAACACTGGAAACAGGGGTGATACCTAATGAGTCGAAGGCGGCAAAGGTAACACCAGTATATAAAGATAGTCAACACAGTGACACCAATTACTACCAGCCCATTTCTGTCTTACCTATAACTTCTAAAATACTAGAGCGAGCTGTTCATGACCAGATTTATTGCTATCTCTCCACTCATAATTGACCACAATATTCTCAATTTGGGCTCAGGAAGGGGTACTCCACCAAAACAGCACTCTCTTATTTTGTCAGCTTGATTCAACATTGACAAAGGCTGCTTTTGTGGAGTCCTCTTCCTGGATCTAAAGAAAGCCTTTGACACCATGGATCATTCAATTCTACTTCATAAATTGAAAAGCTACAGTGTCCATAGCTGGCCTCGCGCTAGCCATTCACCAATTTGCCAGTGGTGAAAAAATGGTTGATCTGGCGGAAAAAAATTTGAAGAAGTTCGCCAATTAGGTGAAGGTAAAAATTTTGCATGATAGATTTTCCTCTGATATCTCCCTGCAGAAAATGGAACTATCATCATCAAAATAGTACAGAAAAAACTTTTTTGCACTTCAAATGGAGTTCAGCAGTAAGAAACCTATTTTAAACACATAAATTGTGTTGCTTTCCTAAGTGAAGGCATAAAAATATCTTTCTTCTGCCCTACCAATGTCGCAAAGGAAAATCAGCCTGACCAAAAATATACATACTTGTTTTGAGACTATATTGTGACTTTAAACTTCCAATTTTGGTCCTCGTGATAGCTAGTTTGTTATCACAGTGCTGTATTTATCCATTAAGGTCTAAAGACAGGGTTTTCATGAAGCATTTATGCCCTAGAGGGGCAAAATTAAGTGAAATATAGGAGTAAAAAATTAGCACGTGCTCGGCGGCCATGGTTGAATGTACTGCCATCTGGTGGCCAAAAAGGGAAATGCATGCAGAAGTTTGTTTGCTTCAAGCAGTCTGATATAGGCCTATACATACTTAGTTAAGAAGCATGTTTCTTAAATTAGAACTTTGATAATGGTAATCTATTTTCATTTATGCTGATTGAAATGAACACTAAATTTTATGCAGCTGAGATTTCCAATGCTACATGCACATCACATTATATTGTTGTTTATATTTGTTCAAGCTGTCATTCTACCAGTATAAGTATTGCACTGAATTTATTTTCTGCCACAGTCTGGGTCCATTTACTTTCAATCTGAGTTAAATGCATGCTTGTGCATACATGTACATGTATTTTCAAAACTAAAATTCTTTCTCAATAATGTATTCTTCCAAATGGAGATAACCAAGATCACCTTCAAATCAAATATTCAGTTTCAATATTTTCCTCTGAATTTAACCACTTTATACAAGCAGCCATTTGAAAATCAGTCATTAATTGTATTTAGCAATTGCTGGAAATAAAATATTATCATGCTCAAAAAATATATAGTAAGCTCATACCTAAGTGTAAAACCTTAAAAAAAAAGTAAAAGGCACCATTACACAAACAATGATATTGAATTCTTGCAGATATCTTGGACACTGATCTTCCGTTCAAGTTTTATCAATTGAAATCTTGCAAAAAAATTTGTGTGATGTATTTTTTGCAAAAGTTTTTTTTAAAGTATTATCTTATCTTTAATAATAATAAAAAATACATGTACATACATAGTTACTGAACAGGATCTATCAATTACTTGTAGACCTTAATGGAGGTGAGCCGTGATACACAGGGGCTTTTTTTCCTGGAAGGGGGGGGGGGGGGCAAAAATGACTCTACGTGTCAGATTAATAGGAGTAAAGTTTGGCTAAAGAATTAAAAATTTGGCAAAAAGGTAAAAATTCCTAGCGCTAACCCAGCAGAACAATGTTCATGACGGGTTTTCATGTAATCTTACAAACAGAACTCAAAGAACTGTGATACGTGATAAACATTCTGAACCCAAGGCCGTCATGTTTGGCATGCCCCAAGTGTCTATTCTTGGGCTGCTTTTATTTATTTTATTTAGAAATGACCTGCCCTCGACTATATCACAGTCCAAAGTATCTTTATGCAGACGACACAGCCCTTTGCTTTTCATCAGATGACCCCACTCAGATTGAAAATAATTTAACTACAGAACTACTCAAGAATTTTCAACCGGTTTCAATCCAACAAATTGACATGAAATACCAAGGAAACCAAATTCATGCTTTTTGGCACTCCCCACAAAGTCAAACAAAATTCACATTTTGAAAGAGGATCGATGGCCGCCGTCAGATGTAAGCTGCTGAATGGGTAAAGAGACGATAAGAGAGCCGGATGGTAGAAGCTAGGAAGTTAGTTAAACTAGATATTCAGAAAATTGACCTGGTTGATACATTCAAGTATCTGGGAGTGCACCTAGATAGCACAGTGACATAAATTGCTGACAAGTCGAAAATATCTATCGCAAGGTCACTATTATGCTTGCCATCATTGCAAGAACCAGTAATATCTTACACAAAATCTCATGCTTACTCTGTACAAATCTTTAATTATGCCCCACTTTGACTACTGCGATACAGTCTGGGGCATGTGTGGGACCATGCTAAGAAACAAATCTAAAGTAAAGACAAAAAATCGAGCCCTTCAATAAATTATTGATCTAAAAGCAAGACAGATTAACCCCAATTCAGCAATTACACAGTTTTGGCAAACTTCCTGCCCTTGAAGATAGGCACAATAGCCATCTGAAAATTTTCATGTATAAACTTTCACACAACTTCTTTCTAGACATCCTCACAGCAAATTTCAGAACCACAAATGCAGTGCCCTCTACCTCCCCTTATTAACAATAACCACAACGGAAAATATCTGGCTTATAGAAGTGTGACTAAATGGCACTCTCTGTGCCCAGTAAAAAGAGAGTTGCCCTCCTCCCCATCTTTTAAATCTGCTCTCAACTGTCATACTAGCTAATTTGAGATGTTGCAATGTATTCATTGTGATTATCTGGTGTGTTATTTTTATGTATAGACAGTTTCTCTGAGATTTAAATTTTGTGTCCCAGTGCCTATTTTTTTTTTTTTTATTTGTACATGAATATTTAAATGCACACTCTATTTTGTAGATTGAAGTTTGTATTTTACTTTTTGACTGCTCAGCCTGCACTTATTTGTTTTGTTTATATTTTATAATTATTGTGCATTTAACTTCATCTGATCATTCTGTATTTGCCATTTTATCGTCCAGGGCCTGGCGGGAGACCAGTGTTTTTTCAACACTGAGCCAGTAACCCTGGTAAAAGAGTCAAGTTCAAATCCAAATCAAATCAATGATGCAAAGGCCCTGCCGCCACCGACCAAGACATGGTGGTAGGTGGCACAATGCAACATGCCAATCATGCTCCCTGTCAATGTTCCAGGTTCTTCATCGTTTTGTGTTATGTAAGAACTTATATAGATAAATAAATAAACATAATATATGTATTTGTTGTGGTGTATATCATAGATATTTGTCCATTTATAAATAAACTACTTTATAAAGGCCGCTGTCTTTTTAGCATTCATAGAATTTATACGGGGGGGGGGGTGTCACATCCACAACTTAACACATGGGGTGTTCTATCACTTTATCGCAAGCTTTCAGTGTTGCTATGATTTTTCATTTACATACCTGGTTCATGTTGTTTTTTAAAATAAAATTTTGGTATAGATTTAACATTGAAGTGTTTCTAATTTGAATACTTCTGTAATTGTTTTGCAAATGACCCAAAATGTTTGTATTCAGGTAAAACTGAGTAAATCAAGGGTTAAGGAGTCAATCCAAAGTACCCCCATGTTGCCCACCAGTACAACTGTGCACAAGCTGCTTTGCCAAAGGAGGCCAGTACGAAGAGAACAAGACAAAGAGCCAGACAAAGTAACGTGCCCCCTTTGCCAACCCCCAATGCTGTCATGGGCTTATGTCAACACTGTCACATATTTTAAGGGTCAGCACAATATGCTTTGGACCAAATTTTAATCGTGGAGATTGTAGTTTATTGCATCTAATTAAGGGATTTGAACAGCATTTTAGCATATCAACAGGAATACCACAATAATGAGTATTGTTTAATTAAGGAATGCAGATTGTACGTAACGTGAAATTAAAACATCCAAATCGTGTTGAATGAAAAAAGTATACCTCCTTGCTATACCCATTCTTATGGAAGACGAGATGAAGCATATAAAAATTAAAGGTGATAATTTAAAGATATGATAAACTGATAAAATGTACCACAGAAAATGATCAAATTCATTGATTATTTCACAGAGTGGACACTCAGTTCATTAGCTATTCCAGACACAATAACAGCAATGTAACACTTTTAAACCTTTGATACACTGCTTTCGAGAGGCAGTAAAAAATAAAACTTTGCTTAAAATGAAGTTAAAAATGTTTCCATAAGTTGGACACCTTTCCTTTCAGGTATTTTAAAAGACCTGCGGTATGGAATTTGGTTTTTGTTGGAAATTTTCACAAAATAGGGAGAAAGCTCCGCAAAACTTTGCAACTGACATCAAAAAACAAAAATTGAGGTATTTTATTGGTAAAAAACCTGAAATATTACAAATTAAAAAAAGTGGTATTGTAATGATTGTCCGATCAGCATTCTATAAATTTGTGACGAAAATTTGCTTATAATCGTGATTTAGTAAAGTTCAGGCTAATCATTGGAAATAGGAGCATATTAGAAATAGGTGAGTCAACCATACACTGGTACTTCATCCACATGCGGTACATAACTGGAATATAGGCTACCTTCTACCTTCTGTATCCTCATACACATTTCAGTACTGGCAGTAAAAGTGAGTACATATACCAATCTTTAAGTATTGAAGTACTTATAAGTAAGACAACAAGCTCATAGTATCATGTAGGTCGTCACATTATAATTAGCAATACATGCACCATATTAATATTATTATGTAATCAGAGATGCAAGCTGGGGGTGACTATCTAAACATGGCAGGCTTTACTAGCAGGCGGCAGCAGTTTTTGCTGAAAGTGACAGGTAAGCCTGGCTGGACTTCATAGCGTCAGAAAAGTTGCTTAAAATGACAGGTCTGACTCACAGGGGGTCTAGGAGAAAGTCCAGCTTTCTGGTTTTAACAGAATTTTGGCTGAAAATGACTGGTCGTATCTGCCCTGGCTGGCTGGGTCAGGAAAGTGTCTTAAATAGGACAGGACCTTATGGGACCTGTCAAAGTCAGCCAAAAACCTGTCCAAAGTGAAGATTCAGTAACTTTCCTGCCTCCTAGTGTGAATAGAGTTGTGAATGGCTTCCTACATACATGAATAATAAAGGGGAAAACATGCTACTGACACCGTAATAAACGTGATATTCATTCTGACTAGCATTCATAACCCTAGAGCTAGATTGGACCAACACACAATAATAAATATTTGAACATAGCTTCCTGCATATCGGTGAATCGCGTATTTTTTGTACCGAACCATATCTGACGTTGAAAATTGTAGTATGTAAGGGTCAGAAACGTAGATACTATTATTAGAGAGCAAAATGGTGTCAGTTTGTCCCGTTAGTGATGTGTCCCAGGTGCAAGAGTGAAATAAAAATTCATAATATTGATCAAAAAAAGTCAATTCATCTCCACAAATTACGTCATATCAGTAAATAGTCAGTTGTTCTTTAATAATCAGCAATTACATATGAAGGCATTTCATTTCAGTCTACACTAAAATGTCTATGTACCCAAAACCCCAAATTGCAGAGGACATCACAGAATAGCACATATTGAATGCAGCTTTTTGAAACTCGGGGAACACTAGCGTACTGTGCATGTCTTAAGTCAACAGCTTTTCCAAGCCTCAATGTGGTGGTTATTATTGCACTCAGAGTGCTCCTAAACAGGATTAAACCAGTCCCTATAGGATTATCATAGTGCTTGTTTACTGACACAGACATTCTATTTTTCCTGAATTTCTTTCTTTCTTTCTTTCTTTCTTTCTTTCTTTCTTTCTTTCTTTCTTTCTTTCTTTCTTTCTTTCTTTCTTTCTTTCTTTCTTTCTTTCTTTCTTCTTTACTACCAAATTTTGCTCACCAGTTTTCTGGAACACTATTGCATTCAGAAACTTCAAACATGGCATGATTATAGGACTATACATGAAATTGTGCCTTTTAATAAAGTAGAGAAAATATGTTGAAGATTATGGAAATTAGGGACATTTGAAATTTTTTAATTTGCTATTATGATATGGACCTACATTTTGTGTGTCTGAAATAAGGCATATCTTATCTTTACATGTGACCTCTAAACATCAAAGGTCAAGGTCATTTGGACCTTCAAAAGTTTCATCCAGCCATAACTTGGTCAATTTTTGTCCAGTTTTAATTATGTTGGACTCAACTTGTAGATGTTACAACACAGCATGTTTTTATAATGAACACGTAGCCTCTTAAGGTCAAAGGTCAAGGTCATTTCTACCTTTGAAAGTTTCATCTAGCCATAATATAACTTGATCAGTTTTCATCTAATTTTTAATGTGTTGGAGTCTACTTATAGGTATTGCAACATTGCACATTTTTGTAATACACACGACCTCTAAAAGTCAAAGTTCAAGGGTATATGGCCCTTTGAGATTTTCATCTAGCCATAACTTGGCAAATTTTCATCTGATTTGGTTCATGTTGGGCTAAAATTGTAGATATTGTAAAACTGTACATTTTTGTAATTTACATGTGACCTGTAAAGGTCAGACAAAGATCAAGGTCATTTGGGCCTTTGAAATTTTTATCTAGCTAAGCTGTAACTTGGTCAATTTTCATCTAATTTCAGTCATGCCAGGCTCAAGTTGTAGGTATTGTTAGTTCATAAGAAGGCTTTCCAAAACCAACAAAATGATATGATCTTGAAAGTTGCTTTACACCAGTTGTTGTTCACAAATCCTTTTTAATAACTCCTGAAACAGGACTACATGCTTCTTAAAAGTGAATTAGTACTGTTCTGTTTTTGAGAACATGTACATAGTTACCAGTATATACGTATGCAGGGTACTGATAATGTCCTCAAAGTTGAAAGACAATTTCAGCATGTCCAGTACTCATGTCATGTACTAAGCTGCCTGAACTTCAAAAGTCCACATCAATTTAATAAATGATGTGTTCAATGCTTCGTTGATTTTTCTTTTGATATGTACAATAAAACCTTCTTTATGTTCTTAGGGAGCACTCCCAGCAAAAAGAAAAGAAAAGAAATGATCACTGGGGCTGACAGATGTCTACATGCAGATCTATTATCCTACAAGATGAATTATAAATAAAATTTTGGGCCTGTATAATTGGGGGGGGGTTGTTTTTTGTGGTTTTTTTTGTGTGTGTGTTTTTTTGTTTTGTTTTTTTGTTTTTGTTTTGGTTTTGTTTTGTTTTTTTATTAATGAACCGAATCACATGCGGATGGCCACACATATTAGTGAGCAGGTTTTACTGTGTTCATACATCAATCGTGTCCATCCATGTTTCTAGTGATGCACATCTGCATCACCAACGGGACAATTCTAACAATGTTAGTAGGTGCACAATGTAACATATGCACCAGTACAACAAGTGTATATTACATTTCCCTTCCAATATGCATGGTGTCAGAAAATAACTATCTTTATGTAGCTAAAACTGCTACAGAACTATTGTACCGCTTGTATCAATAGAAAGTCTTGAATCTACTGCATTACATGTATGTACCACTAATGACACAAACTGCATAATGTAGATAGTCACTGAACTCTTTGTTTCAGCCCCAAATAACAAAATTATGTGATCTTAATGTTACTGTATTTCATTATATGGGCTACAAGAAAAGAAGTAGAGGGATTTGTTCACATTAAAAGACCTTCAAATGAAAGAAGAGGCTTTCAACAATATATGAATAAAAGTGGAGTGAAAATATTGCAAATCTGAAGGTAATAACAGTAATGTATGCTCTCCAAAAGAAGACTAGTATGCATTCAGTATATATGCAAACTGCTGGATTTTCAAAGCTAAGCACTTTTTTCTTTATTTGAAAACCACTTATTGTGTGTACCTTGAGCTTTAAGACTGTACTCAAAACAGGAGGTTACTATTACTTAAGCGAAACGGGTGTCACTAACGGGACACTACTAAGGTACCAGTATACCCCTAGTGGTTGTATGAAAAATAAAGGAGTATGAGCTGAACCCTTTGTGTACATGCTAGCAGGAGATCGTGCCTTCGTGAAACCATCAATGCCATTACAAAAATTTATAACTTTTTTTCTCTATTTCTGAAGCTTTGGTGGTGCAAAAATCACATAATTCACACATATACATATAGATAAATAAGACACAAATGGTAATCACCATACACAAAAATTTATACTGACTAGTATGAGAACCAAGTGGCTAAGTCATTAAGACCCTTGGGTAGACACTTAGTCATAAATGATTGAAAGTAGCTTGCTACATGTAGTGTAAAATTATTCACACATATTTCTTGGCTGTAAGTTTTCATGTTTCAGCACCATCATAGGCCACAGACCACAGTTATAAATCCTTCTATTTTTCATATTAGCATTTTTGAGTCTAAAAAATCAGCATTTGGTACTTTAAAATTCCGTCAACGGCATTTAACGGATAAAAATGTCAAAAAAACATGGATGGATTTTTGTCATATAATTCCCAGCTCGTTAATTTGCGTTAATTGAAATACGACACAAAACACCTGGATGTCAGCTTTATACAGGTGTATGAACTGTGCTCATACCAGGGTCACATCATTGTCCTTCTGCACTATAAAGTTCCCACCTGGCCTGGAAGACAGTGCATCTGTATGACCACCAATGAAGCAACTCTGTGATGCAGCAAACCTGACTTAGCTAACTTTATTTAAACAGAAGCTACAGCATGCTGAAAACACAGTATTTTCACAATTACAGACTATCCCCATTGGGATGCGCAACCAGTCAATCACAACTGTGGTCTGTAACCTAATAGACTTATCAAAATTTATAAAACTTGTTTAACTGAAGCCACAACTTATTTTCTGCAAAGGATTTGCATTAACTTGACCAAACTTCAGTATTAAGGAAAATATTAACTTTTTTGCAATCAACCTTTAAATCTGAAAAATCAGTTTTTATGACAAATGAAATAATTAATTAAAATTTTGAGGAAAATTATATAATTGCATCCAATCAATTCTTTTCTGTCCAATATGAATACAATACACAATGGGCTATGATGCAAACTCATGATGTCTTGCCTGCATGTCCTGCCCTTACAGTGAGAGATCAAATTACAATGCCCCACCCCGTAAATTTAACCCAAATTTTGAATATATTGCTAAAATTTTATTGATTTTTAGGTGAAATTGGTGATTTTTACCTCAGCTGACTTGTCAGTCAGCTGAGGTTTTTTGAGGGTCCGTCGTCCGTCCGTCCATCCGTCCGTCGTCCACAATTCACATTTTCGACTTCTTCTCAAAAACCATGGGCCAGATTCACTTCAAACTTGGTGGAGATGTGCCTTGGATGGGTCTCTACCAAGTTTGTTCAAATGGTCATGGTCCAGTGATTTTTGGATTTTTAATGCATTTCTCCAAAACCGTCATCCAGATTAACTTCAAACTTGGCGGCAATGTACCTTGGGTGGGTTTCTACCAATTTTGTTCATGTGGTCATGCTCCAGTGATTTTTGGATTTTTAATGATTTTTTTGTTTTTTTTGGACAAATCTTAAAAAATCTTCTTCCCTGAAACTGCTGACCCAAATGCTTTGATATCACACAGGAAGACATCTAGGGACTCCTTGTTGTTAATTTGTTCACCAGGTGGTGCTGAAGTTTTTTTCTAATTTTTTTGTGTGAATTTTTGTGTGTTATAGATATTTTCGACATCTTCTCCACAACCGTCACTCAGATTAAGCTTACACTTGGTGGATATGTTCCTAATGGAAGGGCCAAACAAAGTTGTTCACTGTGTGGGAATGCTGCGGATTCCTTATTTTTAATGATTTTTTCAAGTCAGCTCCTATGGGGTAAATGCACCTTTCCTATTGATTACCATGTAAGTCAATGGGCATTCTAATGCTAATTTACATTTTCGACTTCTCTCCCAAATCCATCATCCAGATTTACTTCAAACTTGGTGGCAATGTACCTTGGGTGGGTTTCTACCAGGTTTGTTCCAATGAATTTGGATTTTTGTATGATTTTTTTTCAAAAATCGCTACAAAAGTTTTAATAGGAAAACTTAACATGGGAATTTCTTGTAATGGTCATAACTTTAATAATATTGACCAGATTTACTTCAAACTTGGTGGGGATGTGCCTTAGGTGGATCTCTACCAATTGTGTTCAAATGGTCACGCTCTATTGATTTTTGGATTTTTTATGAATTTTTTTGTTTTGGGGGGGGGGGCAAACCTTCAAAATTCTTCTCCTCTGAAACCGCTCACCCAATTGCTTTGATATCGTACATAGACACTCCCGGGGACACCTAGTTCCCAATTTGTTCACCAGGTAGCGCTGCAATTTTTTTTTATGAATTTTTTGTATGGTTTTGCTATTTTTCACTTGTTCTCAGAACCATCCCTCAGATTAAGCTGAAATGTGATGGATATATTGTTGTGGAAGGGTCAAACAGTTGTTTACTAGGTGGCACTGCTTTGGATTCCTGATTTTTAAGGATTTTCAATTCGGGTACTTATCGTTCAATGCAGCTTTCCTATTGATTACTATGTAAGTCAATGGGCATTCTAATGCTAATTCACAGGACAACTGACACGAAACTTACTGTTTACTTGTCTGACTTGATAACTTGAGATCTGTTTTGAGTTAGCTACACATGTTAATTATTCTGTATGAAGGTCATGCTGAGACAGTACATGAATGACCTTGACCTCGTTTGTGGGGTCACAGTGCAACATACATGAATTTTACTTTTCATCATAACTTGAGAATTACTTGAACTTTGATGTTGCACATGTAGGTGTTCTTCTATAAAGGTCAGACTTACTCAGAACATGGTGTCCTTGATCCTTTCCCAAGTTCATAGAGCTGCAAGTGTGATGAATGTCAAGATCAGCTGAGGCACGGGCTGTTCACACAGCCCTCTTGTTTTACTATTTATGGATAGATTCGTAACATTTGTCTACAAAAATATGACATCTATCACTGCTGAGGCACTAATGGGGGGTGGGAGGAGTATCAGTTACACCAAGTCAGCATATAATACCAGTCATTATGGCAGTATTTTCCTGATATAATCTGAATTGTGGCAGACAATGGAATAGTTTCAGTGTTTAAACATTATTGACCCAATAAAGTGCACAGTTTAAGACCTAGGTCACAGATTAGGGTAGCAGTATTCAGCAAATTATGTTTTTTGATACCAAAATTGTAAAATTTTAACGCGCCCATTGTTTGAACATAAGGAGGGCAGTTGGGTGATCCAGCTTCCACAAACCAATAGTGCTATGCCTTATTTCTTTAGTAGACTGCATAAGTTGTGGTTTATTGACATAGTTTCTTATGTATGTGCACATATTAGAAAGAAAATGACAAAAGTTTGTACAGTAGCCCCAATATCATAAATACATATTTGTATTCACAAGTGTTCTGATTTTAAATTTGATAAGCATCCAATTATCAATCCAATTATCAGGCTTACGTGTTTTCAGGCAAGTGTTTAATGGAAGCTAACTTTTTTTTTTTGTTTCACTTTCTGAAACTTGTAATTATATGTGGTTGTATGTCAAAGTTCAAATGTTTTGCCACCTATGTACACTAGCTTGGTAAAAGTTATAAAATCTGCAGTTCATTGGTGCTGTCATCCATATTCATAGATATAAATTGATTCATTTATGTGATGATAATAATATGCTGATGAACTCAACAGCTCAACAAAGTCAGCATGCCTGGTTTTAAATGATTTACCCCAATCAAATGACACACATATATGACAAGCTTTTGTCTGCAAAAAAAGAAAAAAAGAAAAAGAAAAAGAAAAGGGGGGGGGGGGGAAGAAACAAAAGCAAACCCTCAAAAACCAAAGAAATTTACATTTTACCTAAGATTTGTACAGCTCTACTGGCAGACAATGCACATTTTTTCTGGTATGCCCAAAATCACTTTGACATGATTTTGTATAAACAGCTCTGCATATGAATGGAGGCTATAGGCCTACAATGACAATGCCACAAAATTAAAAGTTTGAAACAGAGGGTTACAAAATTTCATATTAATGGGATTAGCATAATTTAATCATATCATATTAGCATTGTTAATTTCTCATACACACATATGATTACCTGTGTGGTACCTGTGAGGCATCGCTAAATACAAAGGGCTATGGAAGCTATCTATCTACCAAGCAGTCAGCAAAGGAGGCACTGTGCACTTGTTAAATGTCTTGGAGAAATCCAGTTTTTACCTCAGCTGACTTGTCAGTCAGCTGAGGTTTTTTGAGGGTCCGTCGTCCGTCCGTCCGTCGTCCGTCCGTCGTCCACAATTCACATTTTCGACTTCTTCTCAAAAACCATCAGCCAGATTCACTTCAAACTTGGTGGAGATGTGCCTTGGGTAGGTCTCTACCAAGTTTGTTCAAATGGTCACGGTCCAGTAATTTTGGAATTTTTAATGAATTTTTTGGTTCTTTTTTGGGTAAATCTTAAAAAATCTTCTTCTCCGAAACCACTCACCCAATTGCTTTGATATCACACAGGAACACTCCCTGGGACTCCTAGTTCTTAATTTGTTCACCTGGTGGTGCTGCAATATTTTCCTGATTTTTTATGAATTTTTGTGTGTTTTAGCTATTTTCGACTTCTTCTCCAGAACCGTCACTCAGATTAAGCTGAAACATGGTGGATATGTTCCTTGTAGAAGGGTCAAACAAAGTCGTTCACTAAGTGGAAATGCTGCGGATTCCTGATTTTTAACGATTTTTTCAATTCTGGTACTTGTCGGTCAATGCAGCTTTCCTATTGATTACTATGGAAGTCAATGGGCATTCTAATGCTAATTCACATTTTTGACTTCTTCTCCAAAACCATCATCCAGATTAACTTCAAACTTGGTGGTAATGTACCTTGGGTGGGTTTCTACTAATATTGATCACATGGTCATGCTCCAGTGATTTTTGGAATTTTAATGAATTTTTTTTTTTCTACAAATCTTAAAAAAATCTTCTTCTCCGAAACTGCTTACCCAAATGCTTTGATATCACACAGGATCACATCTAGGGACTCCTTGTTGTTAATTTGTTCACCAGGTGGCACTGCAGTTTTTGCTAATTTTTTGTGAATTTTTGTATGTTATAGCTATTTTCGACTTTTTCTCCGGGACCGTCACTCAGATTAAGCTTACATGTGGTGGATATGTTCCTAGTGGAAGGGCCAAACAAAGTTGTTCACTGTGTTTGAATGCTGCGGATTTCTGATTTTTAATGATTTTTTCAATTCAGCTCCTTTGGGGTAAATTCACCTTTCCTATTGATTACCAGGTAAGTCAATGGGCATTCTAATGCTAATTTACATTTTCGACTTCTTCTCCAAAACCATCATCCAGATTTACTTCAAACTTGGTGGCAATGTACCTTGGGTGGGTGACTACCAGGTTTGTTCCGATGGTCCTGTTCCAATGAATTTGGATTTTTTAATGATTTTTTTTCAAAAATCTCTACAAAAGTTTAATAGGAAAGTTTAACATTGGAATTTCTTGTAATGGTCATAACTTTAATAATATTGACCAGATTTACTTCAAACTTGGTGGGGATGTGCCTTGGGTGGATCTCTACCAAGTGTGTTCAAATGGTCACGCTCTATTGATTTTTGAATTTTTTATGATTCTGTTTGTTCTTTTGTGGAGCAAACCTTCAAAATTCTTCTCTGAAACCGCTCACCCAATTGCTTTGATATCGTACATTGACACTCCCGGGGACACCTAGTTCCCAATTTGTTCACCATGTGGCGCTGCAATTTTTTTAATGAATTTTTTGTATGGTTTTGCTATTTTTCACTTGTTCTCAGAACCGTCCCTCAGATCAAGCTGAAATGTGATGGATATATTGTTGTGGAAGGGTCAAACAGTTGTTTATTAGGTGGCACTGCTTTGGATTCCTGATTTTTAAGGATTTTCAATTTGGGTACTTATCGTTCAATGCAGCTTTCCTATTGATTACTATGTAAGTCATTGGGCATTCTAATGCTAATTCACAGGACAACTGACACGAAATTTACTGTTTACTTGATAACTTGATATCTGTTTTGAGTTAGCTACATATGTTAATTATTCTGTATAAAGGGCATGCTGAGACAGTACATGAATGACCTTGCCCTCATTTGTGGGGTCACAGTGCAACATACATGAATTTTACTCTTCATTATAACTTGAGAACTACTTGAACTTTGATGTTGCACATGTAAGTGTTCTTCTATAAAGGTCAGACTTACTCAGAACATGGTGTCCTTGATCCTTTCCCAAGTTCATAGAGCTGCAAGTGTGATGAATATCAAGATCAGCTGAGGCACGGGCTGTTCACACAGCCCTCTTGTTATATATGCAGTATGGTTCCACCAATAGGTGCAACATTTCTATGCACAATGATTTGGGACATAAATGTGGTACTTAATGAATTTTTGGAATATTGAGACTGTTAAACTTGATATTCACAGCCAATCTGTGGGTGTAAACCTTTTTTTCTCCTTTCATAAGCTGGTCTGAGGTACACAATACCATAGCCCAAACCATTTGCCTTGTGATCTACAGTCCCAGGACCATATCTTGCATGCTCCATCCATGTGAAAGTTGTTAGGATCACTCAAAATTGTCCAGGCAGCTGTCAAAAAGTGCTGACTTCCCATTTTTAACTTGCTTGATGGACGATAATAGAATAGCAACATGACCATGTGAGTCCCAATACATACAGAGTTAGCCCTAATAGGCCACAGACCACAGTTATAAATCCTTCTATTTTTCATATTAGCATTTTTGAGTCTAAAAAAACAGCATTTTGGTATTTTAAAATTCCGTGAACGGCATTTAACAGATATAAATGTCAGAAAAACATGGATGGATTTTTGTCAACACCTGGATGTCAGCTTTACGCAGGTGTATGAACTGTGCTCTTGCCAGGGTCACATCATTGTCCTTCCCCACCATAAAGTTCCCACCTGGCCTGGAAGACAGTGCATCTTTATGACCACCAATGAAGCAACTCTGCGATGCAGTAAACCTGACCTAGCTAACTTTATTTAAACAGAAGCTACAGCATGCTGAAAACACAGTATTTTCACAATTACGGACTATCCCCGTTGGGATGCGCAACTAGCCAATCACAACACTGTGGTCTGTTTCCTGTAGACCTACTTATACTGGCAGTCAGGAGCAGTCATATTAATCTGTATATGATGGATCTGTTTAAGTCTTCTCAAAGGTTTCATGTTTAAATTTTCCAAGTTGTACAAGAGCAGATTGTGCACTGCACTGGTGAATACACCTAAGTTTGTCTGGGATTGTAAGGCCAGAGAAATTTATAATATGTTCTGAAAGTTCATTCAATCTCCCTTTTTCTTGCATACTTGGACATATAAGTAAAAAATGGACTTCATCTTTGTCATACTGCACGTTATGTTTTAGACACAGTCTGTTATTTAATGGTAGCTTTGGGTTAATATGCCTGCCTGTCTCAGCTGCCAAGTTATAAATGAGAACTTTGTCTCGGTGTACTCAGGGCAGTCCTGTACTGGGGGTCCTTGACTAAAGTTAAATATGGCTCAAAACTGAAAGTATTTTTGTAGATCTTATATTATGTGGCAGTGTGTTTTGTCCCAGGGTCAGACTCTTTTATATTCTCTAAGGTTTTATTCTTATAATCATTCTGCCTAATTCTCCATACATCTTTTAAGTTTTCACTACTTTCTACATTTTGATCACACCAAACATTTATATACCCAAAATGAGCTAAACGACTAGAGCTAGTAGCCATGGTGGTTAGGAGGCTTGGTGATTGTCCGACTAGTTTCGATGCCTCTGCATCTCATCAGGGACTGTTGAAAAAAATGCATTCGCCTGTTTATATACTACGTTCGGCTACCGTAGTTACTATGTAAAAAGCATGCATTTGTTTACGTGTAATTGTAGCCTGACGTTCATATCTTGGTTAATATGACGTGATTTCAAAAAGATCTCTTTTTGAAAGGAATAGTCTTTCCGTATAAGGAAAGGCTGGTGTTGTCAGCTGGCTGGGATCAGCTGGTGCATTGAATCAGGCATTATGAAATTAGAACAATTACAATATTGTTCAAGTAGCCCTGGATAGGGGCTACTAAATCGACTTTTGGTTTCGATTTAAAGAATGTTTGAAATAAAAATTGTTTAAACCAAAGAATGTTTGCAGTTTTTTCTTGGTTTAACACTATTTGTGTTAAAATGGAGTGGGAATAACATGGGGAGGTGAGCTAAGACAATAAAAATTTAGCATAAGACTGAGCAAGAAAGTTCATCTCCCCATGATATTGAGGCCGAAAGGCTCAATCGAGCGTAGTTGGTGCATCCAGTGTTTCTCACGAGTTAGTCGCAGTTCTCTGGTGTGTGGTAATCTCGGTGGAGTTGGGATGTAATCTAGTATATGGACTTCAATGTCAAGTCCATCATGCCCTTCTTGGGCAAAATGTCTGCCCAAGGGTTGAGTGGCCACTTTATTACTTATGTAACGATAGTGTTCTCTTAGACTGTCTTTCAGTGGACGTTGTGTCTGTCCGACATACTGTTTTCTACAAACTTTGCATGTAAGGAGGTAAATAAGGTTGGAACTTTCACAACAACCTCCTTTAGGGACCGTATAAGTTCGCTTAGTTTCTGTGCTGGTTACTTGGCCTGTAGTGTTCAGGCGTGTACAGTATTTGATTCTGGAGTGAACCAATATACCGCACAGATTTTTTGGGCGCTTGAAGCCTATTGTGACCTTTTTGTTAGAGAGTACTTCTGCGTTTCTTGAAGCCTCTAACGTTCTCCAATTTAGTTGGATAATATTGGAGGCAGGGCTGGGTTGTAAGAAGTAAAGAAGAAAAAGTTTTCTTCATTATTGTTCTCTTCAGTTTGGCGTGGTGCCAAAAGAGTGGCCCTGTCTAGTGAGTCCACTTTCTCTTTGGATTCTGTTAGTACTTGAGGTGGGTAGTCCCTGTTCTCATAGTATTTTAGAATTTTCTTTGAGTTCTCCTCAAAGTCTTCTGTTTTACTACAAATTCTTTTAATTCGCAGTAATTGGCTGTAAGGTCCCCTGTCTTTGAATGTTTGCGGTGGTCTGACCTGTAGTGCAAGTATGTGTGAGTGTCAGTGGGTTTCACATAGGTAAGTGTGGGATGGTTTATAATTTTATTATTCAATTTTGCTAGGCCTAATCATGAGTGTTAGGTGTGGTTTCATCATATTTATGTCATGTGGGCTACGTTTTAAAGTATGCCTATTAACTATGGAACATCATATTCGCTTTATTCCGTAATACATCAGCTTGGGATGTTTGTATTGGAAATGCAAACATGGTGCCGCCAGTTAGCAGAATGACTTGTCCGGGGATTAATGGCACCGAAACAAGTCTTGCGCTGGTTCCCCACTGATGACCCGATATTTTAAAGGCTAATAATGCCTAAAACTTTCTTCTAAATTTCAAATTTTATGAATATGATTTGTTCCTTTCATAAATTAATTTGCTGTTATGATTTAGAACAATACAGTTTTTCAGGGAATGGTACAGAATAGGACTTTGCTCTTAGAATATCGGACTTGATAGTGTTCAAACGGTACATGGGCTTACAGAATTAGGTTTGTTAAGTTTCTCTTTGTATTAAATAGAGGGTGGTGTATGCTCTATGTTGAGAATCGATTTTCACAGTTGTGTCTAGAAAATTGATCTCAGTGTTGGAATAGTTGCAAACAAACTTGATGGTCGGGTGGCAAGAATTTAGATGCGTGACAAACTTTGTCAGCTCTTCTACTGAATATGTCCATATGCAGAAGATATCATCGATGTACCTCCACCAAACTTTTGGGGATATCGGGTGCTTTAACAAACAGCTTTCCTCCAGCTCTGCCATGAATAGATTGGCAAATGATGGAGCTACCTTGGTGCCCATGGAGGTACCATTTATTTGTAGGTAATGTTGGCCGTTGAATTCAAAATTGTTACAAGTTAGCACAAGTCTGAGTAAATCAATCAGCTCTGCTGTGCTGGGCTTGTCTACATGGTCTCTGTTATGTAATAGAGCTCTTGCCGCACTATGTAGGCCCTCATTTGTAGGGATTGTGTACAGTGATTGTACATCAAATGTGACCAGAAATGTGTTTGCTGGTAGAGCCTCAATTTTGTTAATGAAATCTGTTGTATCTTTAATATAGCTTGGAATTCTTTTCACTAGTGGTTTTAAGAAAGAATCTACATAGGCTGAGATTCTTTCTGTAGGACACTCATTAGCACTTAATATTGGGCGAACCGGTGGTGGTATTGGTTCTTTGTGTATTTTAGGTAAAAAATACATGCTTGGGACCCTAGGTTCTACAATGTATAAGTATTTATACAATTTGGAACTTATGCTTTTATTGGTTAGCATATCTGATAGAGCTGTTTGTACATGTTCATTATGTACTGAGGTTAGACTTGCACAAGCCCCTGGTGCATGTCCCTATTTTCCCATCCCGCGGTCCCACCCAGAAGTGCGATACATTTTCCCCTCCACAAAGTTAACTGAATAATATTATGCCAACTACACGGTGTTATTAAGTAGGTCCTACTATTTTTTTTTTTTTTTTAACTGGTCGACACTGCCGCCGTGTCGGTTTCAACAGTAGCAGCTATTGAGTCCTGGTCAGTTCTAATCCCATTATCATTGCGAGTGAAAAGTGGCCTTCGATGAATGCATGGCTAGTCACTGGCCACTCAAGCGAGACACAGCGGACCGTCTCCCTCCGGCTGCCGACACCAGGGACTTGTCAAACTTGCACAAGCCCACTCTGGACTACTATCAATTCGGTGGGAGTGACGTCACAACATCCGGGGTTTCACGGGATCTTGGAAGTCAAATCAGTGCCACAACTTTTTTATTTTTGCATTAATGCAAAATGATCCACGTCAGGATTTAAGTTTTGTTGAGTAAGACCTCTACATTTCTATGTGGTTCTTTTGTCAATTTAAACAAAAACTCTTGCCCTACACCCTAACAAAGGAAATATATCGATCTCAATCACGATTTGATCAAAGCGGCCATACCTGTGTGAATACTATTGCATGGGTACCGGTCCGCGCATTTTTCTGGGTTAGCGTCACGAACGATTGTTCCTCTGTTATTTTTTTCTAAAGATCGGTTGCGTGTTATATTCAATTATAATGGTAGAGCTTGTTGCTGCAGTAAATAGTCCATAAACACACTTTATAGCAGTTACTGACAAACTGTCAGCATGATAAACACGCGGCAGCGGTAATTTCACCCGAGCCATGTTTCCCTTCGGCTAGCGTATTTTACTCTCTTTCCGTGAAAAAATTGGACCCTCTGCTCTATTGTAGGCAAGGACTGGTACAGTGGTAGTATATGTTATCATTCCGACCAATTTACAGCGTTAAATTTTGTTTCTTGCTTTAATAAATTGTTTGAAATAGAAGCAGTTTTGAAGGGGTTCCCGCTAAAATACTTTTGTTTCAGATAATGGGAGAGCTTGTTGTTAAAATAGACAAGGTTCTAAGCATTCTAACGATATAAACAACATGGCGCGGAGACAAAAAAAATCGAGATTGAGACGATGAAATCACCCTATTTTTGCGCAGTTTTGCAAACTTACATCATTCAAATTGTCACAAGCAACGACCCGGTCATTGATTTAAATCATCGTAGAAGGAAAATATTCATTTTAACGCCGCTCGAAATAGCCATCGGCAAGAACTGACGTTTCTCTACAATAGAATGTGCATGCTTGCATGTAAATAAACAACAGTCAACACAAGGAATTTGAGACGGCCTTGAATCTGTCACGTGCTTGACTGCTCATGAATAATTCATAGCAGCGACAAGCCGGCAAGTTTGACAAGTCTCACTGGACGCCCTCTGCCTGACGCGGTGCACTGCAATTAGACAATCCTTAATCCTTCATTACACAGTAGCTCAATTAACAGCTTCTGAAGAGGAGTGCGTTATGACCGCTCGCTTGTCTGTGTGATAAGAAACACAGTGCAGACCGCCCGGCGCTAATCATCTGGAGTCAATGTTATCTGGTTATATACACGTTCCACGCCAATCAGCTAGGTAAAGCTACGACGTGTGTTTACTTAAAATTTAATTTGGCAATGAATTTGATTTTAAATAGAATACGGAGGACAGTCCAGTGAGACTTGAGCAAGTCTATACTGAGGTGAGATTGGCCTCTACCTTTTTATAGTGATTTGTGTTGGACAGATGATCATTAGCTATGTCTAGGTAATAGTTTGTGTGTTGTATCACAATTGCTGAACCTTTGTCTGCCTTTTTTATCACTATTTTGGTTTCAGCCTTAAGTTCTTTAAGACCTTTTCTTTCTTCCTTGGTTAGATTATCTGACTTTGGAATTCTTGGTTGGAATTGTGCCAAATCAAATTTCACTGACCTGCAAAATGCTTCTAGATTGGGGTCAGCTAGTTCAGCCTCTATAGGCGTGAATGTACTAGGTATTTTGAAGTGGGTCTCATCTCGGACAGGGGTGTCCTGTTGTGAAATTTGATTGGTATTTTCATTTGAAGTATTCTGAGATGCACTAGGGGCAGTTATGCTCTGTGCAGTCTGATTTTCTCTCTTGAGATTATGAAAAAATCACTTCAGTTTCAGAGTTCTAAAGAATCTTTCAAAGTCACTGTTGATTTCCCCCATATCTGGTTCTCTAGGGGTTGGACAAAAGTGCAAGCACTTATTAAGAACGCTTTTCTGTGACTCTGTTAGATTATAGTCTGAAAGGTTGACTATCAGATTGTCTGGGATCAAAATGTGTCTGTTATCCCTGGCATTGTTTGAATTATTATAATCAAATGTGTGGATATATCTAACTTTGTCTAGGCAAGAGTTAAATAAAGATTTGACTATACTCACCATGTGATCCTGTCCATGATGGTTGGAAATCTCTGCTGTGTCCAGAGATGTGGTAGACTCTGTCTCTGGGTCTGAGAGTGAGTTAGAAGAAGGAACAGACAAAAGTTGTCCCTTAGAGTTTGTGGCGTCAAACAGTCTTGAGCTCTGAACATCTGAACAAAAACTAAGTAATTCCAACTGTAAACTTTGTGTAGAATGTGAACAAAACTGGTTTCTTGGAGGTAAAGTTTCTACTTTCTCCACTTGCCCTGGCCCAGTCTGGGTTGTGGGTGGCCGTGTTTGTTGTTTCAGCCTTGACCTTGGAGGCAGTCATCTCTTGCCAGACTGGAGAAGATTGACTTCAGGACCTGTTTGGCTCGTGCTGAGTGTAATGTTGTCCCTGACAGGAGATCTCGATCTTCCTCAGTAATACTGAGGTGATCTTTGATATGTTCTCCGTGATGGAGAGAGGTTGCGTGGGGTGTTGTACCCCCGTCGTCTCTTCCGGGTTATTCCGGTCATCGGTTGTCTTGCCTGTTCATGTTTGAGTTCCGAGTGGTGGTCTCGTTTGCCCTGGGTCGCTGTGGGGTAGAGTCCCGCTTCTGCGCCCATCGTGACAGAAAAAGATGGTCTGTGTCTGCTTTTTCACTATCCTCTTTTTCTTTTTTCAAGGAAGCTATTTTCGTGCCTTGTCTCTCGATCAACTTGGCTTTCTGTTTCCCCACTAGCGAGGACACAAGCTCGGTGGCTTTATGTAGGCCAGCCTTGTCCGGGCCATAACAGTATGCTAGACTGGACAGTTCGTTTGTTGCTTGCCTTTTTAGTGGTATCAGCATTTCATTAAGGGTGTCCTTTAGAGCATACGCCACCCTCTGTGTACCCAAGGTTCGTAATAATATTTGGATTTTTGTCGCCAAATTTTCTGTCCCACCAAATCAAGATTTTAAGTTCATTGGATGCTTGTTTAACAGCGTGATCCTCTGTTAATTGTAATATTTTCAACCAGTGTTTAATGCCTGATGTGGTGCCTGTAGAACAAAAGCCATCTTCTAGTCTCAGCATAGACTGCATTATTCATCTTCTGTGTACACACAGCAAGTGTTGTTTTTATAAAATTGTACGCATACCAAGTGTTGTTTTTACAAATTTTTATGCACACCAAGTGTTGTTTTTATAAATGTTTGCGCACACCAAGTGTTGTTTTTATATATTTTTATGCACACCAAGTGTTTTTACCCCTTGGCCTATAAGGCCGGAGGGGTATTGTCATCACCTACGCAACTGTCCGTCCGTCCATGCCTTGTTAACGCCATATCTCCAAAAATACTCACTTTACAGAGACCAAATTTTTATCACAGGAGGATATTGAGGTGTTTTAGGTGCTTATTGAAAAGTAGGTCACTAGGTCTCATTTTTAGGTCACAGTACTACATTGCAAAAAAAAACGACATTAACACAATATCTAAGAAAATATTGAATGTAGCTTTATCAATTATTTTTGACAGTTGGACCTAAGGATGTTCCAAATGCCTAACGAAAACTAGGTCACTGGGTCACAAATTTAGGTCACAGTGCTGCATTGAAGAAAAAAATGCCATTAACACAATATCTACAAAATATTGAATGTAGCTTCATCAATTATTTATGACAGTTGGTCCTAAGGATGCCTTAGATGCCTATTGAAAACTATGTCGCTGCTCATTGCATTTGCACCAAAGCTTTCTCATTAGGATAAACAGAAGTAACCTGACCTACTGGAGGGGTGTTGTCGTCAACTACGTGTTCATCTTTCTGTCTGTCCCTCCGTCCTGGCCAAGTGGTTTTTGCGGTCACTGATCGGCTTCTAGTTATAAATTTTTACACACACCAAGTGTTGTTTTTATAAATTTTTTATGAAATCTTCTCATAGATACATTCTGATTGTCCTTATTACTACAACATATCTCAGAGCCATACTCACTGACTGGCATTAGCTGTGTGTGGTAAAGGACTTTGAAAGCAATTACATGTAGCTTACCAACAACTAGACCACTCAATTTGTATACCTGATACAAAATCTTTCTTGCGTGATCAACTAGATAATGTCTATTACTTGCAATGTATATGTAATGAAATTTTGAGGTTCTGAAACATACTGCAACATATTTATAGCTTTCAGCATGGTCAACTTTGTTATCATTATAATAAAATTTATCTATACATTTATGTTTATTAAATAGTAGTACATTTGTTTTTGACAGGTTCAGAATGTGCCATTTTTTGCAAAAGTGGAATATGTATTGTTCAGTAAATTTTTGTGCAAAAGTGCAATATAAAATGTATATAATATTAAAGTGGCTTTAAGCATGAATCAACATAACTGCATGCTCAGTTCAAAGGACCGTCTTCAAATTGAACATTGTCATCGTTGCAACTTGCAAAGCCCAGCCAAGGTTGAAGGTGTGTCTATGGCATTGTTGGTTTCTTGCTCAAATAATTGTTGAACAGTCACTTATTTGCAGTTAAAGACCAGATATATGACATTGATCATGTTTAATGTTTTAAAATCAGACAGTCTGACAGCTGTTAAATTAACTTTATAATACAACAGGGCACAACGGAAGGATTGTACCATCTGATTTTTGTTGTTTGGCAATCATAAAAGGAGGCACTCGTGTTTAACTACACTGTATATATGTATGTATGTATGTATGTATGTATGTATGTATGTATGTATGTATGTATGTATGTATGTATGTATGTATGTATGTGTATATGTATATGTATTGACTGCAGACCTGCTCTGGTCCACTCAGTTACTAGGCAGCCGGACTATGCCTCCGCCATGATGAGGGCACTTGTACCAATCATGTAGACCCACAGTCCAGAAAGAACACTTTTCCTACCAAACAAATTAAATTTTCTAAAAATGCACAAGCTTTTGTTTGCTTTAAAACTTAGTGCATAACTTTCTTGAGTTGTTACTTTGATCACAGAGGCTCATTTGGCCTTACTTCAGACATCTGCCCTCCCTCCTGTCCACTTCCTTGAGCTGCAGGGCAGCACAGGTGAAGTATTTACACTAAACATTGTAGTACATAGGAGTAATACATGTACATGTCAATATGAAATTGCCTTTAGCTGGAGTCTTCACAGTGCAGGTATGGAGCAATGGCAACAGGGAACAGCCAATCGATGGCAAGCAGAAAGCATCTGTTGAACCCTATGGAAGTCTCTAAGTTGATCTGCACCAGGTCCCTGTTGTTGCACCTCTCTATAACTGTCTGGCATCACGGGATTCCACAGAACTTCATCACCAGTCACGGTGTACAGTTAACGTGGAATGTCGAATACATTCCCTCCTGGTTTGAAAAGGAAGTCCTCCAGACATTTTGATCCCAAAATGCAAGCAAGAAAATGGAAATAAATGTAGAAAGTGTCCCAAAACTTGATAGATGTCCAATTCAACCAGAAGTAAATTGTGCTGGCACATCTTAAGAAAAACTATACAGGTCCCAGAGCAACTTGAATGAAAGTGAGAGAAAAATATAAAAGGTTAGAATGTATCTTGCTTGTTGCTGCACAACCAAGGGATCAAGGGTTAACCACATTTATTGAAAAAAGCAAAAAACTATTAGTTTCATACTTGCAGCTACATACTCAGTAGAAGTGTGCTCGCAGACGTCCCACACATTCAATGGAAAATGGTTAATATACATATGCACTCATCTCACTGACCCACACCCTCAGGGTATTTCTCACCAACAGCAGTTTGTCTTCACCCACACTATCAAGATTTTCCAAACCCAACTAATCGGATGATGTGAGACCTGTTGAGATCTATATACAAGAAATTTATCAAAAATTCAGCTGATGCCACCTAATCAGGTCAAAATACAACCCACCAGTCCCATACGTGCAGAATTACAGGAAAAGTAACATCGGCTAATCAGACCAAAATCCGGCTGTGAATGTTTGATAGTGCATAGAATGGATGACCTTGACTAACCCCAACTATACCAATAATAGTCACCAATTCTAAAGCTAGTCGCTTTTCTATTAGATACAAAATACCTGATCTAATCAATGAAAATTGCTTACTTGAGATTGTCACGTCAAAAATCCATACTCATTCCTTCAAAGGTTTTACCCAATATGCAAAGAAATACATCATTGATAGCTATGAAACCAACTGCGATATTGTCAAATGTTATATCTGCACCAATAATACTAATTAATAATTTACCTTATTAACTACATGTATGTATTATCTTCCCTTGGTCTAACAACTGCAAAATCCTTTTATTCCTTCAGCCAAACAGCGTATGTATAGTAGCAATCATTAATTAACCTTTAGGTGGCCTGCATGACATGGGAATCTTAGTGCAGGTCTCCCGGTTTAAATATGAATATGTTTGTATTGTGTATATTACTGATGTGCTGAAGTTTAGACCAAATAAAGTTTTTCAACTGTCAACTGTAATTTCTGCAGGTCCTTGAGGGAATGCATTTCAGGAAATTATTTTCTGAGGATGGTTGTCAGCAGAGCATTAGGCCCATGGGCCTCTTGTTCTGGCTGTACTAGTTTACATAATGGCAAAATAGTTTTCTATCAAAGCTAGAATTGGCTTTTGAGGCTGTTATATTTAACTTAAAAAATGTTTAAAAAAACAAAACAAAAGTACATTTTGTCGATGCATCCTCTTTCATGTTTGGAAGAACTTCATCTTAACCCTTTGAGTGCCAGTCACGGCTTAAGCTGTACCGATGAAGCTCGATTACTATAATGATTCCAGATTCATATTCCTCATTAAAAGACCTTTCATTCAAGTACCAGCATGCCTATGTTCCCAGTGAAAAATTTGGTCCAGGTCAACAGCTTTCCTTGGGGCACTTTCCGCGCATTGCGCGGAAAGTGCCCCAAGGAAAGCTGTTGACTCAGCCTCTAAATTGGCTCTATAAGAGTTAAATTGGCTTGGTTAATTGAGAGTCTGACCGACCTGCCATGGAAACAAAAGTCAGTTAAGGTGTCATTACTCAGATTGCAGTATCTTTCTCATTGTAGCTGGTGGAGGAAACCCGTGCAGTTTTCCGCACAGGCAAGACCATTTCACTGGCATGGCGCAAACAACAACTTGAAGCCATGCTGGCCATGTTCGACGAGCAGAAGGAAGTGATTTGTGATGCGCTCTACAAGGATTTGCGGAAAGTAGGTTATATATACATGTGACTTACCGTTTGGCTGCATATCCCAGGTTAGCACTATGAGTTCAAAATTAATAGCCAAAATTCCAATTTTTCTAGAAAAGATCTACATGTACATAGACTAGGCTTTACTGTTCATGCTGTTATGAAAAAATGTAGGGAATGCCACCACTAAAAAATGTTTCCTGTGACCTTCCTCCTTGTAAGTATTGCTTCATAAAATATCAAAAAAAAAAAAAAAAATTTAGGGTGTTTTACTTTAATTTTAGATCTGCTGACCATTAGTCCCAGAGAGCTTATGCGATAACTCGTGTCTCTCCATCCATCCTGAAACGATTAATTCTCAACACTATAGCACCTGCAATTTTTAAGTTGAACGAAAATCCAGGTTCCTTTAGTTCTTGGTGGTGCAACCTGGTGAGGTGCGTAATACCAGGGCCGGAAAGTGAAGAATTGAAAATGCTCTGGTATGTTTGATTTTCAACAGATCCTCATGAAATTTGGGGGAAACGTTCTGGGGGCCAATATGTCAAATGTCAAATCTGAACAACATTGGCAGAGCCACCTTTGGGTGAATGGGAAATATGACTTATTATGAGGTGAAATTTATGTAATTCAATATCTTAAAAAATTTGGGGCTAATTTCATCAAATGTACAACAAATGTGTATCATGTGGAAGTTAAATATTACATAATATGGGGGACCTTGTCCATCTTTTTGAAGGTCACTGGGAATACATTTCAGAATGAAATTTTTAGCTCAGCTTTTTTGTCAGTCAGCTGAGCTTCTTATGGTCCATCGTTTGTATCATGGTCTGCCCATCAATTCACATTTTTGACATCTCCAAGCACATCTGCCAGATTCATTTTAACTTGGTGGGGTCCTTACCAACTTGGTACAAATTGTCATGGTCTGGTGAATTTTGCAATTTTTATGATTTTTTTTTTACCTTTTCTTTTTTGTTCATCTTTTTTGTTCAAGCAGAAGGTATACCCTCAGATGAACGCTGTTTCAACTATTGATGATCTGTGCCGTTAAGTTCAACAGGAATGGGACAATTTGCCTCAGGCTTACCTTCGTAAGCTTGTATACAGCATGAGGAGAAGGTGCCAGCAGTGCCATAGCAACCGAGGTGGTTACACAGAATATTGACTTTACCATGGTTCAACAAGCATACTGTGATGCGTTGATGATCAAATCATTGAGACAAGTCTTCTGTGATAAACAAAACACTTGATTACCCACTTCAGGTTTCATTGAATCTAATGTTGCGAACTTCAAATTTTGACTTTCACTAAAAACCAGTCATGTGCAGTGAAGCATGGACTCCTTAAGATGGTCATTTTTCTGTTAACGCTGTACCAAGAGTATGAAGATAAAATATATGATACTGAAATTCCAAAATATTTGTTCATTATTTAATTATATACAAGTAAATAAGTGGAGAGTTATAAGTTTTGAGTAGTTTATATCTAGATACATGTACTGACCCTTTCTGCAGAGGCCCCACATTCAACCCACAATGATGCAATGCTAACAAGCCATCCCGGTCGCCATGCAACTGTGCACTGGGTGTAACCAAGTGTAATAAGTACAGAAACCATAAAGAGTCCACTTTTTTATGTAATGCATGGTGTTGTCCTGAAAGCCTCCTCTTTTTGTCAGTTTGATGCCATTGATCCGTGGAAAGAGTCACCTGAAGACCACAGGAGTTGCCTGGAAAAGCTGCAACATCAAGGACTCGGAAAAAAAAACACCTTTATATGTTAAGGATTGGAACTTGCTTTGCCTGCATAGCAAAAAAAATTTGCCTACCGTTTCAGCTAAGCAGGCAATTCAGGTAGAACTACATGTACTAGCTACTTGTTGTCCGAGACCTTTTATATTTTATCCTTCTAAAGCAGTTATTACCAGGACAGCGTTCTGCGCGCCCTGGTTGACATGATCTACATTATAGACTGTCCCCTTTAAACTTTAACCTGTTCGCGTTTTGTGAACACAAAGCATACTATTACAAAACAGCTATGTTTGTCAGTAAGTGTATTAATGTACCAAATGAAATAAAGTGTCATCATCATCATCATCATCATCATCATCATTAATACTGAACCTGATTGCTAGCATCACATGTAGCAGTAAGCGTGAAGTGTTAAAGCGTGAAAGAGCAAGCCATTCTGTTTCGAAAACCTTCAAAAGTCGGACGTACCTGTGCTCACGGGGATATCGTTTTTGTTTTTTTTTTTCTTGCAGATTGTTTTTAAGTCTGGTTGTATGTGTGAGAGTTTACACAAACATGCATCAATTTCCATATATACATGTATTTTACGGTTGCATCTCTTGATTTAATTTTTAGCACAAAGCAGAGGCCACATTAGCTGAAGTAGAGTATGTCAGGAATGAAATCGTTACTGCTTTGAATCATTTTGATGAGTGGGTGAAACCAGAAAAGGTATGTTGACCTATGAACCTCCATAATTGTCAGTAAAATTATCTTTTCTTGTCGTTTATTATCTTCACCACAGCACAAGACGGAAGCCTGTCTTACAGAGGTAGACTTTGCTAGAAATGAAATCGTGACAACCCTAAATGAAATCGATGAGTGGGTGAGCCCACGAAAGGTAAAAAGTCGTGAGAAATAGGTCAAATACTGATGTTGACACGCTTGTATTGTATGCTATTCTAAGCAGATGTACTCAGTAGAATGTTGTCTATTGCTATTAACACTCGTTTTATTTATGCATACAATTTCCGTTGGTGTTTTGTTTAATATTTGCTTTGGTATTATGGAGAGCAAATCCACTTGGACTTTAGCTTTATCATTACTCTATGGAATGATTGCATGGGCATAATACTAGTTGTCCTCTGCACACAAATTGTGGATGACACACTTCTGGGAGAATACATTTGGCCCGGAATCTTCTTTGGTACATGGTGAAGTGCTTGCCTTTTAGTCTACAAATCTTTGTTACAACAAATTGTTTACACTCTGCCAAACCGGTCATTGGAAAGAGTCACACATTTTATAATAAGGTTCTCCAAAAGATTAAGTAAGGTAAAAAAAAAAAAAAAGTGTTTTATGTGGTGTTATCCTGATGGGTGTTTGTGTGATATATTGAAATGCCAAAATATCACGATACTAACCCTGGTCCAAACCTTATCATGATATAATCCTTGTGTATCGAATTTTCACAATACGGTCACAGGCTTCAACTAGAGAAAAAATTTACTAATCCATCAGGAAAAAAAAAATTGAGAAGAGTATCTCCTTGTCCAGAGGTGAAGAGCAACTACGCAATTTTGCCAGCTTGCATTAGTCATTGTTTGAATGATGTGGGCAGACACGGTACGGTGGATGGTGATACACCAGTCCAAAGTCCATGATACTTTTGTATAAATCTGTTCAATCATACACTCTTATGATGCATGACTTCAGGGGAAAGTATCATGGTACAGAGAAATTGGTCACGACACCCAACCCTTGTCCTGATGTGTATTAATGCAAGTCCTCGTAAACCCCAGTCCCATATGTTGACCCTTCACATGATCTGTTGTTCTCTTTGCCCTGTTTTATGCATGGCTTATTGGTGCTTTAACTGTGGAGGTTGTTCTGCCTGTATTCACGCACAGACTCGTTTCTCATACACCGGTGTCCTCAGGTTCTGGAGGGTGTCAGGAAGTTCAAAGCAACCTCTAGTTTTAATCTAAACTAGAGACTTTTGCTACTATGTGATTGTTATCTTCTGTTAAAAGATAATTCTGATATGGTTAGTGTTTATGGTGGATAACTAACTGTCTGCTTTCGGGGAGCAGGTATTTGTTCAAAAGCTTATAACAAAGTCTGAGGCATGGTCATGTAGCTGCACGTGGTTACATGCTCCATGTGGTTACATAGTCCCTATGGTCACATATTCATAGTGTTCAGTAGTTCTGGCATTGGTAAATGACAGCTATTTTGAATATGTTGTAAGTGTCAGAAAACAGTATGACCAAAATGTATGAAGAAAATAAAGAATAATGAATGCATCAATTTTTAACGGAGTAAATAAATAATCGAATAAATGAATGAAGAAATAGGACAAAAAAGAGAGAGAAAAAAGGGAGGGTGGGAGTTAAGGAGGAAAAAGAGAAATGTATAAAGAAAGAAAGAACATAACTTGATAACCAAATGTCTGCAATTGCTACAGAATATTTTGCTACTAAGAGTGTTGTTGATGTCCATATTACTACAACTTGGCTACAATTGATGTGTGTTTGGTGCTGCAGGTCAAGAAGAACCTGTTCACGATGATGGACACTTGTTACATCCGCAGCGAACCCCTGGGAACAGTGTTGATCATTGGGGCATGGAACTACCCCATACAAATCACCCTGGGGCCACTGATTGGGGCCATAGCAGCAGGTGAGCTGGCTGGGGTTGATACTGGAGAGGCTTCATTATTATGAAGTTTCAGCTGGTGATTCAACCTGTCAAAATAGAAATAAACAAGAATTATCATTTTGTAGCTCATCATAAGGCTTACAAACATGTGTTATACTTACAAACATGTGTTATACTTACAAACATGTGTTATACTTCAATGTGTTGCTTATAATTCCTTACTCCCAAGTAAACACCATAAAGTATGGACAGGAATGGGAAATTTTTGAGAAAATTGCCATGGCAACCAGCTCTGAATAGTACTATTTGCAATATTATTGCATGGACAAAGTGATGACTCCAGCAACCACTGTGTATGCTGGTGCCAGTGTACATACCTTGATAATATTTACTTGAGCTGAACTTGTATATTGTTTTCCACTGTCAAGTCAAAAGCTGCTTTTCTGCTGGGAAAATTATTGAAAATACAGAAACTTGCATCCCTAGGTGTCATTTTTTATGTGCACTGTCCAATTTCAAATCTTACTTCAGCACAGACATAATTATGCCCATGGAACTGTAAGAGTACCAAAAAACTTACAAATCTGTAGATTTTCTACCCAGAATAATGAAAACGGTGTTTCTCTATACAAAACAAGTACATGTACAAGCAACTGTAAGACACTCAAATTTGTCATGGTAGGGGTAAAACTGACCATTTGTATTAGTTTGTCAGTTTACAAAAATGATGAAATTTTAGGCCCAGGTTGCTAGGTGTGTCAGCAAAAAAAAAAAAAAAAAATAGCTGAATTTTTTTAGCCAGAGCTTTTATTTTGTAGATGCTTATAGTCTTCTATTAGGGCTAGGTCAGCTTCAAAGAAGGGTGACCTTGACCTAATTTCGAAGGTCACAAGGCCACTTAAGTGTATTTGGTTTCTGCATGCTAACTCAGAATTTAACCAAGGATTTCAATATTGCACATAACAATAACCCTCTACAAGGGCTTGATAGAGTTAGAACATTGACAACCTTGACCCAATTCTCAAGGTCACCACACAGGTTGGTAGACTTTGTTTTCTGCACCATAACTTAAGAATCTTTTGAGATAAGACTTCGATACTGCCCAAGTATATACTCCTTAATAAGGGCTAGGTGAAGTTTGAAGATGGTTGACGTTGACCTTATTTTCCAGGTCAGAGAGGTATTGCAATAAGTTTGGTTTCTGCATGATAGCTAGAAAAGTTTTTATGCTTGGACCTGTATATTGCACAGGATGATCATCCTTATCCAGGGCTCAGTCAGGTTTGAAGATGGGTGAACTTGACCCAATTTCCAAGGTCACAAGGTGACTGCAGTTAATATGGTTTCTGCATCCTAAATTCAGAACTTAACTTAGGACTTCAATATTTGCACATAATTACAGTCCTCTTTTAGGACTTGGTCAACTTAGAAGATGGATGACCTTGACCAAATTCTGAAGGTCACCACACAAGGTCCTTTTGGTGAACTCAGTTTCAACATGATAACTAGAGACTTTTTTTGACCCAGGGGTTTCATATTGTACGGGAATATAGCCTTGTATACGAGCTAGGTCAAGTTGGCACATGGGTGACCTTGGGTCAATTCCCAAGGTCACAGAGCCACATTACTGGATTTGGTTTCTGCTCAATGGCTGAAGAATTTTTTGAACCCCATGTAGTACTATCGACAGGGTAACGAGGGTGAACATAATGATGGTGGGGGGAGGGGGTATCTATGTTTTTTTAAACATGTCTTGTTTTCTATTGTCATGGATGACCTGGAGGACAAAGTATTTCCAAAAGAATACACAAGGTACACTTGGGGGGGGGGGGAGAGATAAGACCATATGTATGCTTTTTTGTGGCTGTGTAAAGACGCTGAATTTTTTTCACTGATGATTGTTAAAAAGTAGGCTTTTTCAAGAATTTGAATGAAATCTTTTCTCTGCAGATAGACATAAATACCATGTAAAGTGCAAAATTATCAGTGCAGTAGACAGAAACGTTTCATACATAAAGTTTGCAATGATTTTAACATAATTTTACAAAGAATACAGAAGAAAAACATCGTGATGAGCGATAATAGAGGTTCTTACAAAACTGAATTTTTGAAACCTTCATCATGGCTTCAAAATTTCTGATTCATTGTATAATAGTCCAGTTTTTATGTGCCCTGTGCAAAGCTTGATTAAATTCTTTCAAGTGTATGAAGATAAAACTCAAAAAGTGTGTGGATTTGATTCCTTGTAATCTCGATGGTAGACGTGCACTTTCACTTGAAGTTCTGCAAGGTGCCACTAGATGGCATACTACTGTATAAGCCTTGAAATGCATCATCTTTCATTGTAAATTATTAAAATACAATAATACAAAAAAATTACTGTGTGTAGAATTAAAAAGCTGGACCTGAAGAACATAAAAAAATAAAGCATCTAAAGAAAAATGAAAATTATGCTGATATGGCTTCCCCCAACAAAAAAAAAAAGATCAGCATTTTTGATATACTAAATAGTGAGGGGATGGGGGGAGGTCTGGAGAAGAGTACCATCTTAAATATATGAAAATGCTGAAAATTTTGAATTGCCCTTTAGTCACCTGTCAGATCAGCTATGTAGTGCAGTCACCTGTCAGATCAGCTATATAGTGCAGTCACCTGTCAGATCAGCTATATAGTGAAGTCACCTGTCAGATCAGCTATATAGTGTCAGATCAGCTATATAGTGCAGTCACCTGTCAGATCAGCTATATAGTGTCAGATCAGCTATACAGTGAAGTCACCTGTCAGATCAGCTATATAGTGCAGTCACCTGACAGATCAGCTATATAGTGCAGTCACCTGTCAGATCAGCTATATAGTGCAGTCACCTGTCAGATCAGCTATATAGTGCAGTCACCTGTCAGATCAGCTATATAATGCAGTCACCTGTCAGATCAGCTATATAATGCAGTCACCTGTCAGATCAGCTATATAGTACAGTCACCTGTCAGATCAGCTATATAGTGAAGTCACCTGTCAGATCAGCTATATAGTGCAGTCACCTGTCAGATCAGCTATATAGTGCAGTCACCTGTCAGATCAGCTTTATAATGCAGTCACCTGTCAGGTTACCTGCAACAAATATAGTGCTGGTTAGTCACCCGTCAGGGCTAGTGCCAAGAACTATTAATCTGCTAATTGTGGCCCGTGAAATGTTTGATCCTCACTGTGAGAGATGCCCACCATTCAAATAACACATCAATATTATTTTAATTCCACAGGTAACTGTGTTGTTGTGAAGCCATCAGAGATTTCAGGACACTCTGCTGAAGTCATGGAGAAGCTGATAAACCAGTATCTGGATACGGTAAAACAGGCGTTTTGAGTTTTGCCCTAATTATTTGTGATAAAATCATTATTACACTTGCATCTTAGTCCTGACATATTTGCAATGAAATTATCCTGTGATTTTTAGCTCTGCTGACCAAAGGTCGCAGAGCTTATGCGACCGCTCATGTCTGTCCGCCCGTCCATCAGGAAAATGCTTAAATGGAAAGATGAATAAGGAAACAGCAGGATTGCGAAGGAATATAGAAACATTTTGGATTAAAGAACTCCAAACAGTATCCCTATGGGTTGAATAATGGATGTGATAAGAACACAGATCAAAGAGCAGAGAATGATTATGTATATGACATACTCAACAAAAGAGGGAAAAAGAAGAACAAACATAAGAGTAAACACAGAACACATAAAGAATCTCTTACAGCTCAATATGTATTCAACATACAGCTAGAAACTGCAATAAAAGAAACTACGTACTACATCAATAAAACTTTACCACAAATGAAGAAAAAAGATCTCAAGCTATTGGGACAGTTACTTCTGGATCATGAAGTAACAATGACAGCAAGTTAACAGATAGGATTGTCAGTTTAGTACAAGACATGATACAACATAAATTGAAGCTTAAGAAAGAACAAACATTGAAAAGTAAGATGAAAAAGAAACATGAATCCTCTGATAATACACTATGAAAATCCAGCTGTCGAGTACATAAATCTACAAAGTATTCTTAGATTTCAGGAAGTTGAAAATTCAGTCAGCAACTATATTGAGGAGGATATCACAGTTGCTTATAAATACACTTCTAGTATTAGCAATGAGGTCTTCAACTATAATCAAATAATGGTTGAATTGGACTTAGACAGCAGGAATATGAATTGTCAAACATGTGAAGGTGACACTACTTTCAAGAAGTATATGGATAAAGACCACAAACATGTAATCACAGGTGATTTATGTATCATTGAAAACAAAGAATTGAGACATTTGTTTCAAAGAGGACCAAACTAAAGAGAAAGACATAACATCAACTTCACAAGGGCAAGAAAGGAGATTAAAAGAGGACTCAACAGTTTCATTGAGAAACATAATAATAAGAAAGGAATATGTAACAGGGCATTTGGTGAATGGAAAGTGAAAGTAATGGAGAAAGTGGATGAAAGAGTTAAATACCTGAGAAAACGACCTCTTCAAAAGTGGAGACAGATTAAGCAAGTGCTCCAGGATTCACATCATAGTCCGGAATTGCAAGACTTGCATGACAAGTTTGTCATCACACCTGTTGACAAAGCTAGCAATAACATTGCACTAACTTGCAAACCATACTACATTAATACAATACTGAGTGAATTAAATAATGAAAGTTATCAACAGGCAGGAACCTCTGATACTGTTATCAAGGACCAAGTGGACAAAAACAAGGAGTTGAAATGCATTGTCTCAAATGAGGACAGGAAATTACCAATTATATTATGCAATTGTCAAAATGCCTAAAAACCCTGTTAAATTCAGGTTCATTATTGCAGCAAAGAAATGTGTTTCGAAACAAATTGCCAAACAACTCGCTAAAGATCTCAAACTTGTCAAAAATTCACATACTAACTACTGCAAAAAAAAGTGAAAATGTACACGGGAGTGAATAGAATGTGGATTACAGAAAGCACAAGTGATATTCTACCAGACATTGACAAAATCAACAATAAGAATTGTGCCACTTTTGATTTCTCAACATTGTATACAAAGATCAACTTGACAGACCTAAGCAACGTGTTAATTTCAATGTTGGATAAAGGGTTCAAAGGTGGCACATGACAGTATATTAAAATATCTGGTGCTGGCTAACTTTCATAAAGGTAAGAACAACGGAATATCTTACACGAAGCAAGAGTGTGCTCAAATGATAAAATACATTATCAACAATGCATACTTTTGCTTTGGAACCAGAGTCTATCAACAAATAGTAGGCATACCAATGGGAACAGATCCAGCCCCATATATTACTAACCTTTATTTATATTTTTATGAATCAAAATGGATGGAGGAATTGGCAAAAACAAACTTTACAGCTGCAAGAAGATCCTATTCTCATACAAGAAGATTTATAGATGACCTGTGTGCTTTAAACAATGGAGATGAAATAAAGGGGAATTGGAAAAACATATCCCAAAGAACCAATATTAAATCTGGAAAATGAAAGCGATACAAAAGCTACTACCTTGATTTGGATATAGAAATAAAGAACAACCAGTATGTAACAAAAATATTTGACAAGAGAGACCAGTTCAAATTTGATATTATCTCCTACCCTGACCTGACAGGAAATATTCCAGAGAAACAAGCATATGGAGTTTGTATCAGACAAGTCATCCGTATTGCTAGAAACACCACACTTTTTAGCGATTTTGTCAATAGGGTTAGAACTTTTTTTGCATAAATTACAACACAAAGGTTATAAAAAAACAACTACGCAAAACTCTGTTGAAATGTTTCCAGAGATATGACAAAATACCTAATAAATACAACACTAATTCAAGAACATTTGTCAAATTATGCCAAGATGGAGTTTGAAATGACATGGTATAGTCCTCAAAGTGTTTAGAGTGGTAAGAAGGAAAGTACCCGGGGTAAAGTATACTTAACCCACCTAGAGAATTTTCTCTAGTCCATCTAAAGTCGGAAAACCATGATCATACTCACTTTTTGCAGGACTTCTTGTCTTTTTAATCTTCATCCAGTACAGTGGAAGAGGTGGCTTTCAGCTAATACCTTAGCACACTTTACCTCATAACACCTCTAGTCAACTTTATGGTGCTAAAAATTGTATTACTATTTACCGGTTTATACCAGTGTCGGTATGGTGGAGTAGTAGTATGAAGCTTTTAAGTTTGAAAGGAGATATCCGTCCATCTGCCGGCCTGTAGCATATCTCTAGAACCCTAACAGATAGAATAATGAAGTTTATACCAGAGATGCATCATACCACAGGCATGTGTGCTGTGTATTGCTTTTGGCCCAAGAACATATCCATTTTTGTGTGTCTGGCAGCATATCTCTAGAACCCTTAGAGATAGAAAAATAAAATTGTTACCAGAGATGCATCATACCAAGGGCATGTGTGCCATGTATTGCTTTTGACCTTGACCTATTTTCAAGGTCACAGGGTCCAAGAACATATCAGTTTTTGTGCATCCAGACATGCTGTATACATTGTATAGCTTTCTTTCGTATATTGTGGTGGGAGACATAGATCCTTTGGATCACTGTGCACTTGTTATTTTTTAATGCTTATTCAAGAAATACATCTTATTTGTATATCTCGATACATATTTGAGCAAATGCCGTCTCCCTGCTCCAGCTTTATTTCTTTATAAATTGGGCAGAGGATGGTCTCCCGGACATGCTATGACGCTGTCAGGGATGCCTCCTCCCATAAATACATTTGGGAGACAAAAGCACCCCCAAAATGTATGCAATTGGCATATATGTTGTCACACCATGTCACTGGACAAGGGAGGTGTGAGTATAAATAGTCTGAGCAAACACCAAAGCTCACCCAAGACATTAAGACTATCTCTTTGTTAGCAATGTCTATTTTTTTCATTCAATTCAATAGTTTATTTCCACAACAAAAGTTTTGTACAAATTATAGATACAACAAAATAATAGGTGTGAGGATGGCTAGAAGGCTATGCCTTGTACCACCATCCAACAACTGAAAATAAAATATGTGCTGGGATACATGTGCTTAAACTTTGTTAATAAAGATTAAATTACAACATTACACATAAGAAACATAATAATAATCAAACAAGTTTTAAGTTGACATAAATTAAGTATATGAATTATAACAATTTCTCTATAGTACAAAAACAGGGTTAAGTGAAGTAAAACTCTTAAGAAAGAGAGGAAGAAGTAGACATTAACTAATTTGTGTTCTGTTCTTGTATATTGTTGTCAACATACTGTATTATCAGGTAACAAATGTACATTATGGGTTTTACGGTACCATGCTGCAGCCATTGAAACATTCAGTTCCTGAAGAGCCACTCAACTGGCGAAACCAGTCAAACTAATACAACACAAAAGACAGCCAGAACCCCGCTCCCTTTTACAAATTTAAGTATAGGGAGGTATATGGAATATGTTATTACTGGTACCAAGATTTGATATGATAATGAAGTTTTTAACTTACTTTGGTACAATTTTTGGGGAAACGGTCACGATGTTTCAACTCCCTTCTAGGAGTCTTGGTCACGTGATGATTTGTGGCGGGTAGAGGCAGAGTGTACCAGACACATGGCATAACATTGTACCATCAACCAGCCAACAAATTAAGATCACTGCTAGTACACCCAAAAGACAAGCCCCTGACACCAACAAATGTGGGGTAATATACGAGATTACTGGTGACCAAAACTCCTCCCACAAATACATCAAAGAAACAAAAAGGTCTCTCGGCATCAAGTTCAAGGAACCCCAGAACCAAGACTTACCAACGGCTGTCGGAGAACACTGCATTTCAGCTGGTCACACCATCTCCCTAGAGAAAACCAAGATCCTAGCATGAGAGCCCAGTTGGACGAAACGAAAGGTAAAGGAAGCCATCCTGATCCGACAAAAACAACTGTCGATGAACTGAGACCTAGGCTACCAACTGCCAGCCGTGTACAATCATCTATTTCCTGGGCAGTTTTCTTCCCGCCACAAATCATCATGTGACCAAGACTCCTGGAAGAGAGTTGAAACGTCGTGACTGTTTCCCAAAAAATTGTACCATAGTAAGTTAAAAAATTCATTATTATAGGGAGGTAGTTTACGCATACACTAGAAGCCCATGAAAGTAGAACAGGGAAGTTGTTTACAGATGCAAAAATAAGAAAAGTACAAGTAGAACAGTGAGGTTGTTTTAACATGTTACAGGAGGCCATCAAGGTACATGTAGTACAAAGAGGTTGTTTTTTACATGTTATAGGAGGCCATCAGGGTGGTACAGGGAGCTGTGCCAGAGACAACTGCGCTGCTCAAAGAAAAGTTTGATCACATTTTCTACACGGGCAACAGCTTTGTGGGCAAGATAGTCATGCAGGCAGCTGCCAAACACTTGGCCTCCGTCACCCTGGAACTTGGTGGCAAAAGGTCAGTTTGCAAACCTATACACAAAGAAGAAGAAAGTTACGTCCACTGTGTGTCTGTGTGCAGTAATATCACACCAGTGATATTACTGCAATCAATGTTTGAATTATATCCCTTCTAGACATCATATCTGTTTAGCCATTAACTTTTTGTCCACAGAACCTGTCGATTTGTGCATAGAGAATCTCTGTCATGTAGCTCGATGCAGGTTCACAGATGTGACGAGCAGTTCAAGTTCAGTTTGAGCGATACCTTATCAACACCAAAGGCAGAGTAATCTGACACTCTGACCTAACTTGCAACTCTCAGTTGTGAACCTGTATTTAGTTACAAGATGGCGATTCTATTTATCCCAAGTTAAAATGCAGAATAGGCCTGAATTTATGAGTGTTTATGCAATAATACTAACATGTTAATGTAACTTGGTCTTGTACACAGGGCCAAGGATGGAGGAATTGAAGTCTAGTTAAAGTGATTAGGCATCACGGTTTGAAAATGCAGCTCTGCCGTTAGTGCCGAGAGAAAGAAGCAACAAACCACAGGATTTTAAAGAATAAAGAATACCTTTAATAATTTGTGACTTCACTCACAAAAGGTGAAAGTAGTGAACAGGAGGGAATTAATGTCATTGGCATTATGTGCTGTTGCACAACGGAATGAGAAAACTTGGTCATGGAAGACTGTGGATGGGCCCAGATCATGCTGTTTTAGGCCTACTGGTGATTCAATAATGTTCACCTTGTTTGATAATTTGTCACTTGGCCATAAAACATGCTCTTACAAACATGCCAGACATTAAGTTATTGGCATGGGACATTGATGTGCGTAGCATTCAGTGGTGTTTCAAACATGAGTTGACGAGCACTTTGAGAAGGCAAGATGGCCGTGTTTTCAGCAGACATCAAAGCAGGAGGCAGTTCCCAAGCAACGTCACTTCGGCTGAGGACATCCAGGATGTTTCAATATTATGCACATCACACGTTGTTGATTACGAAAGGCAATAGCATAGTTGTTGACACCGGCAATATTACGATGACCGCTTTACTGCATAATGGTGGTTTTCTACACACACGTGTAGACGATAAAATTAGCAGCTTTAAATAGTTCCAGTTCAGGGTATGGAAAATTCCAGTGTCACTTGCCATATAAGGATAGATGACCTGGGTCATATGCCATATAAGGAAAAGCAACAATGCAAGGATCGGATATGGCTCAAAAGAAATGATAGTTGGATATAGGCTCTGTATTGGGGTCATGCTAGTGCAAACTTGGGATAAATACATACATACATGTACTTACACCATTAACCCTTTACTCTGCTGTAGGCGAGAAAATCCGCCCAATGTAGTACATGCCGAAGAAAAACTGTCAGTGCGCATAATTACCTAGATATAGCAACCTGGCGTGTTCTCTCGCAGATGTACAACATTTTAAATGCTTTCCACTGTAGCTATTGAGTAATGGTGCCAAAATTATTTAAATATTGCGGTATCTATGCGACTGATATCTATGGTTGACCATGTGCAAAACTTATGTGCATGATTTCAGACAATCAGCGACCAAGCAGGTTGAGAATCTAGCTGAAGCAGTGCGAGAATGTGGCTGGCTTCTATTCTTAGATTTTTACCTTCAAGTTAGAGATTGTAAATTTATGCAAGATGACAATGTTTGGTGGGTGGGAATAAAGAATTAAGCCAATAGGAAAGCAGCATGATGATATTGACGAGCTTCTGACGTTTTTTGTTTTGTTTTTTTTTGATACCAAACATACCTAAAACCGGCAAGAGAATCGTATGAAGTTTGAGGCCGCAAAATACGCAATTTTATGGCTGTTTTGCAAATTTTTTGTCGGCAAATGTGCCAAAAACATTTGATAAGATGTTTATTTCAAAGTCAGTATGAATAAAATTGTCACATTTACGCAACAAAATTGTTTCTGCAGCAAAAACTACGCAATTTGTTTGACCGGAAATGGGCATACGATTTCTTTGTTTATCTAAATAAGCGTCAATGTGGATGCCCTGAAGATTGTGTTTGTGGGGCGATCCCAAGATTAAATTCAGCATGACAGACAACTAAACCCCAAAAATAAATAGCAGAGGAAGGGTTAAGTTAATCCCATTGAATGCTATAGTATCTGTATTGCCAGGGCTACCAAAAACAGATAATATGGCAATTACATTTAAATCAAATAAAGTTAAAATACATTATTTGCCAAAATCTGTCGGTTAAATCCTTTATATGAATAATCCAGGCACTGAATACATGCTGTGATTTGGCTCATATCTGAGTAAATGTTGTTGATTTGCTGATACTGTTTCTTCTTAAGTTCGCACCCCTAAGTGTTATGTCACACATTCGTTACAAGTAGCCAAAGGGATACTACAGTCTCTGCCTGTTTCAAAACAACAACTTCAACTTTCAACCCCTCATTGTTTTTGTCAAATTTGACACCATAGTGGCACAGCCCATTAGTTTGAATGGGGTCTGTCAATGATACCTTGTACATTGTAAGGTGGAAATTAAATGACAGGTGAAGCTCACTATAATGACACCATCTGTTGCTCTAAAAAGAAGGTTATCAGATACTGAATATGTCAGATAAATGGATCAAATAACAAAGAAAATGGACTTCTTGTTGCTTTCTTAATTTGATTCATTTATCTGACATATTCAGCATCTGATGCTTTCTTTCAAAACTTGTGTTGTGATCTCACTAATTAATCCAGGTCAGCGGATGATGAAGACAATGAGGATACATTTTATATATATACAGTCAAACCTCGTTACAGCGACACGCAAATAACCGACATATTCACCTACTGACGCAATTTTCTCGGCAACCGATCGTTACCCGTGTTATATGACTCACTTTAGCGACTATTCATGTTTCCGACTCCGACAGCACAAATTGGGTACAAAAGGGCTAAAACAGCTTTAATTTAACTCAGATATCCGACATGACAAACAACACAAAGCTGCTCACACAGGAATGTGTCGCCCTTAATTAATTACGCAGTGAGTTGAAATGCTCGGAAGAAAGTGTCAGTCAGCAAGATCAACTCAGTCAGCTTATGCACGCCTGAACAATGGTTCCCCGCATAAGATTAAAAGCTATTGTTAGCGCTGAACTTTGAAGGCCCATAGTTATCATATCGTGCGCTATATGCTCAAACAATGTGGACTGGATTGATGTGTTGTTGCTATTACAATGCTCATAATCTCAAACGATCCAAGAGGAGCGGCCGACAGGTACAGCTCACGGACTCAAACTGTTAAAATGAACAAACTACCCGTAGTGTATCATGTACGTCTGTATACACGCAGAGAATTTTTTTCAAAGTGAAAATCACTACTGATGTCTCAATGCATTCAATTTTATACAAACTTTGTCCGCTTAAAATTTCCACCGTTGACTGCTTGTAAACAATAAAATGTAGCAAAAACATTGAGGTACTGGGTATAAGTATGAGGCCAAATCATGGTAAATTCATTCAGTGTTCTGCCTGCTATCAGTCACTATGTCAGAAAGACCTGCAAAACGGAGACGAGTTCAGATCAGTGCCGGCCAGAAGCGGGAGCTATGCCAGTACCGCGCCCATCACCCCAAGAGCACTCAGCAGCAGCTTGCGAGTCACTTTGGTTCCAAGTGGGGTGTCACTATCGCCAGAAATACAGTCAGTGACATTTTGAATGCCAGCAGCAAGTGGCGAAACGTACCGGCTGATGCAAGTGACACTACGCGTAGCCGCACGGCCAAACACCAGTCACTGGAGAAAGCATTATTTTTGTGGTTCCAAAATATGCGTTCCAAGAAAGCTTGTGTCACGGACGATATTCTGATAGAAAAGGCGCGGGAATATGGGAGCCGAGATGACATAGAAGTGACCAGTGACTTCCAGTACAGTCGCAGCTGGTTGCAACGCTTCAAGCAACGATACGGGATAGGCATAAGTTTTCTGGTGAAAGCGCAAGTGCCGACATGAACCTGGTTGTTTCAGGGAGATTGGAGCTACAAGAGCAGTTACAAGGCTATGGTCTTGATGACATCTACAACATGGACGAAACCGGCTTGTTTTTTCGCCTGCAACCAAATGCTACCCTGTCAACTGCACCAGTGAAGGGGACGAAAAAAAGCAAAGAACGGATTACTGTGGCACTTTGTTGCAATGCATCCGGCACAGATAAATGCAAGCCATTTGTCATTGCGAAGAGTGCTCGCCCCAGATGTTTTGGAAAAACTTTCAATCCTGAACTGTACGTTACATACAGGAACAACAAAAAGGCCTGGATGACGGTGGATTTATTCGAGGAATGGCTGAACAAGTTCAACGCACGCATGAAGAGAGAGGGGCGCAAGGTTGTGCTATTGTGTGATAATGCCACGAGTCACAAGGAAAAACGAATGTCCAATGTTGTAGTGAAATATTTGCCCCCAAACACCACCAGTCATATTCAGCCACTGGACGCTGGCATCATCAAGAACTTCAAAGTGATGTACCGCAAATATGCTGTGCGGCACTTCATACGGTGTGCGGAGGATGGAGAACCCATGTCTGTGGACATGAGACAGGCCATATGCTTTGTGCGTGACAGCTGGAGGGATGTTAAACAGGCAACTATTGCAAACTGCTGGCGACATGTTCGGATTTTGCCCCATGAACTTGTCAATCCGGAGGACAACACCGAAACTGAAGCCAGTGATGACGTTTCAGAGCTGTCTGACATGCTGGTCTCCCTCTAGGAAACAGTGAGTTTGGCCCAAGTAGACACGTGCGATATGGCGGTCAGTGATTACATCAGCGTGGATGATGGCATCGAAACAGGTGAGAATCTGACGGACAGTGACATTATTCAGCTGGCAACAGGTACAAAGCGGGACCACGAGGGAAATGTGTGTGAAGATGGTGTTTGTTCGGACAGTGAGGACGAAGAGAGTGAGATTCCACCACGTGTTGTGACAATTACGGAAGCAAGGAAAGGTCTCATGTCGGCCATCAACTTTCTTGAAAATGGCAAAGGGATGATTGAACAGTTGGATCAGCTTCGCGCGATTATGACGCACATAGAAGTGCGCAGTGGAGAGCAGACAAAACAATCATCGATCAAGGACTTTTTTTGTGGCCGATAAACAAATCTCGGTGAAAGTAAAAGGGACTTGTGTTGTCATGGATTTCAATGTGCCGCAAAGCGCATGTGCTCGTGTCACGTGATGGATCTTGTTCTGGATTAATTTGTGCAAGGACTCCGAACTTTGTGACTGATGTTACCGCAATGCTTTACGAAGTGAGCGACTTTAAATTTCATTCCTGTTCAGGATTTTAATGATTGTGTTTGCTGATGTTCACGAACATTAATTTTGATATCATAGCATGCAGTTACAGAGACATTTCATGGACTAAAACCGCGTCGCTGCCCCAGGCAGGGGTTACCGGCGGAGATGCAATGTGAATGTTAAGGAAGTTTGCCCACGCCTCATTGCCAGTATACATATCACAACTTCATTAAACTTTTTGTACATAAAACTTGTTTATGTTTGTTTTCTATTTAATTAGCTTAAGATATGAATGTAAAAACGCTCTAATGATATGTGAACAAAAAAGTACTCCGTTATCAGTAAATAATTCCGCCCGCATTTGCACAAGTCAATGTATGAATGATGTGTAAAGGGCATGTAAATGGGAAAGTGTTTCTCTCGATGTCTGTACTTGTAAAAAAACGGCAATTTATGCCGATTCAGACGACCGACATATTCATATATCCGACATATTTTCATGGAAACAGATGGTGTCGTTATAACGAGGTTTGACTGTATATATATATTTTTTTATATATGTGTGTGTGTGTGTGTGTGTGTGTGTGTGTGTGTGTGTGTGTGTGTGTGTGTACACGTACATGTTTATCATGAATTTACAGTGGTACTAAATACTTGAAACAAGTGCCCTACTTTGTGACCAGACCAAATCCACATTATCCAGATCTGTTCACTCTTTGAATTATTTTCATGATAATAGTCACAGTTGTTGAAATATTATAATAGTGAGGCCTTCGAATTCCTCCTGCAAAGACCTCATTCAAGCACCAGCATGACTAGTCTAAATTTGATGGTTACAGACAAAGATAAATGTTCCATGCCTTTCCACAGCACCTTTTGGGCATGCTGGTCCAAATTGTTGCTGAGGAAAGTTGTTGACTTCATGAAGAAATTAGCATTTTAAGGGTTGATAAATTCTCTTTGCTTACTGTTGGTTCAAGCATTGTCTGCTGGGTGGCAGCACTGTGTCAGTTGTTAATAGTGCACCAGTTCTCAGGGTGACATACGACTTCAAAGCATGTGAAACAGAAAGTTGGCATACAAATCTTTTAGAATTCAAGCAAATTGTACTGAAACATAATTGGGATGATCCAGTGGAAACAGCTAGCCAAATGAACTGTACTTGAATAGATATCAGCCATAATGCACTCGCCCTCCATTGTAATTTATGTATAATTACCAGCCGGGACAGTGCTGCCCTCAGGTGGCCAGTAACAACCTCCACTTGCATCACATCACATTGCAGAATGGTAATTGTTTATTTAGTCCAATCAAACCTTTTGGGGTGGCCTTCCTGGAGCATGTTGGGACAGATTTTAAATTTGTTCATGTTCATCATTGGTGGAAACAAACATGTTTCTGGTTTTAGCCCCTGCTATGTAGACAGTAATTGTAACCTGGAGGTGGCTGCCAACAGGATCGCCTGGGGGAAATTTATGAATGCAGGTCAGACCTGTATTGCTCCGGATTACATTCTCTGTGAGGAGAGCACTCAGGTTAGTGGTAACATTAAATTAACCTGTGCAAACGCTAAATTCTTAGCAGTGTTCAACCTGAGTCAGTCTTTCTGAAAACTTTTTTTTCTCACTGGACATTTGGCTCAGCAAACTTACAAGTTTTCGTGGTCCAAGACTAAATTTTACTGGCCCAAGTAATCAAGCTTTGTTTAATAATTCAAAATTCTGCTGGACATTTGGGCCTGCATTTCAGAAAATTTACTGGTCCTCCTGAATTTTTACTAGAGAGTGGCCTTGGACCAGTGACTTTTAAGCAAGACTGTGAGTAACAATTATGTGGATTGAGGTTGCTTATTTGCCTTTAAAACAGACTACACCACATGTTTTTTAAACTCTTCATAGCGTGTTCAGCCAGCAAGTTATAGCTAAAGGTCAAAGGCTACAATAAATATTTGTGTTTATGTCAAAGCCAGTTCAGTGTTGGTGAGAGCTGTGGATTCACTTCACTTTTAACTCTTTCAGTGCCAATCACAACGATGGTTGATCTACTTAAGTCAAATAAGTCTGAATTATAATAATGATCCCAGATTCATATTCCTGAAAAAAAGACCTTTCATTCAAGTACCAGCATGCCTTGTAGTTCCAGAGAGAATATCCCACGTCAACAGTTTTTCTCGGCGTGCATTGCGCCCAATGCACGCCGAAAAAAGCTGTTGACTCCAGCAAAACTTTGCCACTGAAAGAGTTAAGTTTGGTTCTTGACTCTTTACATATTAGTTTTCACAAATCATTCAGCAAAATTGATACGGTTAGGAGAACAAGTGTTGGAAATCACATACATGTATTTTTCTTTGGCCATGTAACAGGGCCACTTGGAATGGAAAGGAAAGGAAATTGAGGGAGGTCGAAAGTTATAGACATACTTGAATCTTTCGGTGCTAATGGCAACAAATGTGCTCATCTGAATTATACTGATTTCAGATTCAAATTTTTCATGAAAACAGCTTTGATTCAATACCAGTCCATATTGCCAAAGACAAAGATAATTGTTGACTGGACCTCGAACTTAGCACTGAAAGGTTCATTTTGAAACTGCTCGTGCAGAACACTTCAGTTTTGGACACTGAATTTGCTTTAGGCCTGTGCCAGACTTGGTCTGCTAACTTACTCAAAAACTTTTTTGTGTACCTTTACATGTAGAATATCAAAGATCATCATGCATGATCATAAATTGTGGGTATGCTAAAACCATATTTAAGATATCATTCATGCACTTTTATTCCTGGCATTTTTGACCATTTTTTAACTGATTTTGCAATAAATGACTGTCCGTGCTTGTCAACAAATTCAGTTGTACTTCATTGATTACCAAACAAATTGGCAGGTGACTTCACTTACAGCTGCACTTTTTTTTCTGTGTGTGTGTGTGTGTATGTGTATGACCTTCAGTAGTCTTAATTTATTTTCTCTGTTGACTAAAAGCCTGGTATGTGATACATTTCAGGACAAAATTGGAGAAGCCTTGACGAGAAGCCTGAAGTCGTTTTATGGAGATGACCCCCAGAAGTCCGATTCCTTGTGTAGAATCGTAAACAACCGCCATTTCCAGTGAGTAGAGTTATTTTGCGTGACTGTAATGCAACCAGCTGGTCAGTCAATGTAGTGGTGGCAGACCCTTCAGGTGCTACTCTTTGAGGTTACAGGATCTTCCAGTCTGTGTGTGTCAGCTTTGACAAGACCTTATGTTCAGAATGTCTACATCCCTGTGTTGATGGTCTTTAAGTTTAAAGTAAACATGTATGTTTGTGTGTTTGCGGGACTTCAAGGTTAAAGTGTTTGTGTGTGTTGGCAGGAATTTTAAGGTTTAGTGTATCTCTGCCTGTGCAGGACCTTAAGGTCATATGTATGCTTGTGTTGGCAGGTGTAAAAGTGCAAAGGGCATGTTTGTGTTTGCAGGATGTGAAGGTTCCAGTGCATGCTTGTAGTATTATGAGAATCCTACGGTGCTGTAATGTGTGACAAGTCCATGTGCCCGAGACTTGTGATTCGAAATGTTCATGTAACTTTCAACATAAGCAAACTGAATACTATGTACCAAAAAAATTCCCTATGAGGAAATGTATTATTCCTCTGCAAATTCAAAGAATGCTCTGATATTTGGTCACTTTAGTTGCCACTGGGTGAAATTTAAAGATTGAGAGCATATAAAAATGGTTTTTAGCTCTGCTGACCAAAGTCACAGAGCTAATGCGAACACTAGAGTCTGTCCGTCTGAACTTGATCTTCTGTCCCAAGGTCACTGAGGACAAAGTTAAGGACTCACTCATTGTTGTTTTGGCACATGCAACAATATCCATCACAGGAATTGCACAAATAAGCGATGATTACATGTGGAGGAAAGTGCCATCTGGTGGACAAACAAGACACTAAAATCACATAAGCTTTATCTGTTCAGAAGCCACTTGTGGACTTGCATCTTTGAAATGGAGAGGTGCAATATAGCCACAGTGCCAGCACAGCATTTGGCCCATGGGCCTCTGTTACATCTTTGTTATGCCATTTGTTGTATCTTTTTTGAATGAATGCAACCTTTCTGCTCTCAGTCGTGTCAAGAAGTTACTGAAGAGTGGGACCACAGTATGTGGGGGACGTACAGACGAGAAAGACAACTATATTGAGCCAACTATTCTTAAAGACGTCAAACCCACAGACCCAGTGATGCAGGAAGAGGTGGGTAGTCTATGTGGACGGATGTTGCTGAAATGCAGATTCCTTAAAGTGGCAGTTGCATATTTTATTTATGAGACAGAGAAGTAGTTGTGATTTGTTTCCATTGTGGACATTTATTAGCCTGTACAATTTTTAGAAGTTAATATATTTAAGTGATTCCTTGCTTGGCTATGAAATGACTGGAGTCAATGCTTCCCTGCTGGCAATAAAGTTTTGCCCAATATTGGCCCAACATTGGGAAGGATGGCCTAGCATTGGCCCAATGTTGGGCCAACTTTGATTGCTAGATGGGTTGTTATGTTGCCTGTCAAATCATGTTTCTGCTGTTCCAGGGGTAGAAGTTACCTTGAGTACCATTCAATTCTCATTTAATTTCAGGATAAATTGTACATGCTATAATGAAGGCCATTAAACCCTGGGGAACTCAAATATTTTTCTTGTCATGCCATATTTGACTTCCCCGATCATCTAACACTGTGTCATGAGCAATCGCCTGCTTTGTAAGACCAGTTTGAAATGGATCAAAACTTTACAGGCTGGCAGTTGTTGAACACCACAGCAGCAAAATTCTGAATTCGGGTGTACAACAATCACTGCTAATTGAATAGTCTGGAACACGTCATGTTCATCACAGAGTATGTCTTCCAATGGCAGAAAATATATACATTCATAGATCTCTCAAATATTAGGCTTTAAAGTGAATTGGAAATAATCAATGCAAAAACAAGTGTAGAATGACGTGACTACCCTAAAATTTACAACTGAACATGTAACAGTTTGCTGGCTGAATGTTTGGTTCCCAGGATGCACCAAAGAAATGATGGACTGGCTCAGACTCACTTTTATGACATTACTAAAAATAAAAAATTTATCCATGCAGATATTTGGACCAGTGCTGCCAATTGTGCCTGTTGAGAATGTAGATGAAGCAATAAAGTTCATCACTGACAGGTAAGACAGAGAGAATCCAGATGAGGTTGTTTGTTGGGGATAACATCAATGTTGTGTGATTTTCGCAGTTGAGCAAGGCTTTGCTGAGCCTTTCCACGAAAATGGCGCAACTCATTGTTGTATTTGTGTCTTTTTGGCCAGAACCACTTCCTAGTAGTCATTACCCTATTCCGCAGTCCGAACTCTTTACTCGCCATAAGCTAACCTGTCCCTGTCTAACCTATGTACATATGGAATTAGTAATTATTGCTATTGTCCATATTGCACACGTTCCTCTGTAAAATTTTGACATAGGCTATATCAGCCCAAATAAATTAAGGACAGGTAAGACACCAAAAATAAATCCCATTTAGTCAATCCTAGCTCAAAATGTATTTGCGTTAGGATAACATATCATATATGTGTGTACTCGTCATACTCCAAAGAATTTATATGTTCCATATTTGGGTGTCTGTGATGTTAATTGTTGAATCAACAATTGAAAGTTGACCGCAAAGCATCCACCCCATAAATGTCGATATAAGTCACTAATTATTTGTGATAAAATCATAATTACACTTGGATCTTAATCCTGACATATTGGCAACAAAAAACGATCCTGAGATTTTTTATGTTTGGTTTCGTTTTTCTGTTATCCATCTTCAAAGTTTGACGTTTCAATTTTCCCTTTGATTTTCAGGATGTTCATTTTCTTCATTTCATAGAAAAAGAACAAAGCAAAATTTAGAAAATCGTTGAATCGTTTTTGCAGTTCATACATTAAAGAATCAAAAGCCGTTAACTGGATTAAATTTCGCCCAGCCGTTTTCTTGGAATAACCATTCTTAGGTGGGGCTCTCGTCCTATTATCCTTTCTTAGAAAACAAGCTTCAAAGGCCTTTGATGTTGATCATTTGCCTCTGAAACAATACCATTTGCTCAAGTTGAGTTGATATTTGTACAAAACGTAGCAAACATCGTCCCTGAACATTTGGGGAGGTTGTCAATCAATTTTTGGCCAATCACATGAATAAAAGAGCCTTTGAAGTACGGAAAACATTATACAGCGATCTGTCAAACGGCGATAGCGACAGTCTGGTTTCAAAGTGTGACGTCATGGAGGCGGACCTTCCGGCCCCGTGACCTCAAGCCTGGCAACGAAAGTTGTGTTGCCTTGCTTCGGTGGGGCGGCCAGGGGCCGCTCGTGGTCAGTGTGCGGATGGCGGGTTTGGTCTTCCGCCCCTACCTCTTCACCCCGTTTTTAGGGATAGTATTTTATTGTATTTACTCGTCTCCTATCTGTATACTTTATGTAGTTAGCTTGTCATTATTTTGTAGTGGTTTTCTCAATGAGTTTCATTTCTCTTTCCAACCTGAGCTTTCTAACGCTATTTTGTGTGTTTTCTCTGCCGTTCACGTTTATGCTTATTTCAATTTGTTTATTTGTACTTTTATTTCCTCATCCCTGGGTTCCGATAAAGTATTATTATGAATGTGGGTATCGTTGATTAGGGTGTCAGTTTTTTTCCCCGCCTGTCTTCGGTGTGAAGGACCACTGGGGTAATCCATCGCGGCACGGCCTTTGAAGTTTGAAGGGACATCGTCTGACGATTCCCGCTCCTCTTGACCATTTAAAGTCTCCCTTCATTAGAACGCAAAACAAGCAAGATAACTATAAAGTAAACCACTAAGGCTATGATATGTTACTATGTTTATTTTCCCTGCCCACAAGCATACTTTCGGCATGCTGCCTTATTTCGCATTGCCGCCCTGATACCACTCTCTTTTTGCCATGGGCCGTTGCTACCTGCAGCCACGTGACAGGCTGTTAAGTATGATTGACGGGTGGCATTGTTCCGTTTGGTGGCTGAAAACCAAAAGAATGACACATGGACGTTCCCATGTCCACATGCCTGTGTGGTTTTTGGCGTTTTTCTCATATTTCTACTTTAGTTAAAAGCTCGAAATTTTGACAACTAATAGAAAGGACATTCATCTTGTGAAAACCGTTAAAATGGCAAAATCGGCCATGCAAAGATTTTTGGTGTCTTAAATGTCCGTAAAGGGTCTTCAGCGGGTAATTACTCAACATGTTTCGGAGCCTATACCTGTACTTGTCTCTTTGAGTAGCGGCTCCTTGTCTAAGCTAAATATGCAAAGACAACCCACATAATAATGAATAAATATGAACATGGCAAATGATGCATTACCTAAATACGTGAAGTTTTGCTTATAAATGCAGAGCTTCATTATGAAAGAAGAATACATGTCAAACAAACCACAATTACTAAATTTGTATAGTACAGGTTCAGATAAGAACAATTTGACTTACCCCTGAACCAATATGTACCCTTTCTAGCTGGACAGCTTATCATAGTTAACATGACACCAATTTTGATAGTATTAAAATCTCAACTGTCAGCCCAGTCTTTTCATGCTTTCTTCCCCGGAAAAAAATTGGCTGTTCTGATGTAGATTTTGTTGTATTCAATATTCAGGCCCATAAACTCCATCAAAGAACCTGCTGCCGTGTTCTATGACACAGTTACTGACCCGTGACATTGCTGCTAATTCATTTAACGTTATACAATATACTGCACAGAAGTAAAGAAATGCATGTCCCATGTAAATGTGTCCCCTGCACGTGAGCTTGGATGTCGTGAAAGAGGGCCGAGATTCAAATCTAAAGGTGCTAATATGGGGGTATCATTGTGAATAACTTAATAAACCAGTCAGGACGAGTGTGTGACCAGAAAACTTATCATCACAAACCAGTGGGGATAAGTCTGTTTAAGATACATTCTGGGCATGGTAGAAACTGATGTACTTTTTGTCAAATACAGTGGAACCCTTGTATGAAGACTGCCTGTTGTTGCGCCCAAAAGCAGCCTTTGCTTGGAGGTGGTCCTAATTTTCATTGCAATTGTAGCCAAACTTACATTGACCGTAAGTAGCATGGTTAAAAATGGCATGTCTTATTTGTGAGGCCATCTTCAGACAGGGTTCAAACTTCTATATATACACACAGTTCTGCCTGAGCTGTATGGTGTGTTGAAAAGGAGCAAGTTGTTTCACTTTTATCTGTTCAAGCATAGCAGTTTCTGTGATCAGTACCTAATGCTTGTTTTTTTTTTCACTCCCTTTACCCCTGACCTGTTTGTTTCAGGGAGAAGCCACTTGCCATGTATGTGTTCAGTGAAAATGCCTCAGTGGTGGACAAGATGATCGTGTGCACATCTAGTGGAGGTCTGCTGGTCAATGACACACTCGTACACACTACACGTAAGTGTTCAACTCGGGCAGTGTCAATCACCACAAGATTGGTGCTCACATGCATTATTTTTTCTTCTTATCTTTTATTCATCATGTGAGTTGTCACGGTCATTCCCGAACCATATTTCGGACAGAAAGTTCTTCTAATCAAGTACCAGCATTGGGGGGGGGGGGGGGTCCCATTGCTATCTTTCTTTGTAACCCCTTTGATGGCATATACTTCAGGCACTTTGGTCACACTGTGACAGGAGCATACAATTTAGGGAAGTTGTTGACTCAGTCCTCACCTTTATACAAGAATAAATCAAAGGAACAAAAAATACTGGATTAAAATATCTACTCAAAATATCACAAAAAACATCAATGTGACAGTGAGGTCCTGTATTTTATGTGCATGTTTTATAAAAGAAATCTTCGGAACAGCATGTTCCGATGTTTTCATCAACCATAATAATAAAATGAGTTCCTGTTCTAAACAGTCCATGTACTTATACTTTATAGGCTGTACAAAGTGCACTTATAAAAACAGCCTACACTCTTGAATACTGTGATTGGATTTTGCGTTTTTGAATATAACGGGGGCTGGAGCCTGGAAGAAATGACCCAAAAAGGGTTGTCTGCTTCTTCACCATGGTGCGTACATGTAGGTACAAACTGCACGTCAGTAGTACATTGGACCCAAATTGACAACAGTGGCTAATCATGCCTCATAGGCATTATGCACATGCTAATATGGTTTATGCATAAGTTCACCAAGCGGGAAAACCCCGGCAGTTGTCCTATTACGAAAGCGAGGCTTGCAGGCTGATTTTTTGCTACCAGATGGCGTGCTGTGCACCTTCTCAAAAGCGGTCACGATAATGAATGATGGCGGACACCAATCTTGTTCGTGACAAGATGAACAGAAAAGCAGGATATGGACCAAATACAGGAGGTGTATAGAAGTTGACCATTGTAGATCGTTGGCGGAGGGAGTACGGAAAGCATTGATAGTTAGAACGTTGAGTGACAAGGTGAATTATCATAATAAACCACCACTGACTGTTGTGTAGTGGGCTGTAATGTTGATACCAGGAAGAAACGTCAAACTGACAAATATCAAAAATAAAAGTGCCGCTTTATTCCTTCCAGCAACTGATATTCCTTTGTCTTTCAAATACTTTTTCAGCCACCCTAGATTCTGTATTTTGTAGAAATCATGGTCCATGATTCACTCCTCGTTACTTGTATTACTGTATTCAGTAGCGCTGTAGCCTGTGCGGAAAGACTGAGTGGCCTGCAAATAAACCTGTGCGCGTCTGGCTCTGACATCGGAATCTCCGCTGGTGTTTCCCCGCTTGGTGAACTTATGCATTGACCCTATTGTCACAGAAGGATCGTTTCGAGGCTAAAGCAAGTGGGTGGGGGTGGGGGTCTAAAAGTCTGACGTCATATGACATTAACTGTGACACTGACATGATCCCCAAAAATGTGGGTATTGCCCCCCCCCCCCAACATGCCTTGAGTTCCACAGCAAACAAAAATTATTCGAGTCAACAGCTTTCCTCCTCCAAAGTGCTGCTTATACCCAGGAAAGCTGTTGAGGCGGTCTTCAACTTAGCCCTGACAGGGTCAGTACCAAAGAACAGATATTCAGCAGTGAACAAGAAAACGTACAGTGAAAACTGTGTAGTTCAACACTCTAGGGAGCCTAAGTATATCATTGAGATGTTACAGGTCTTGAATTATCACAGGGTCCACAATGTGCAGAGAAAATTAGATTTTCAGGAAATGTAGATTGAATGATAATCAGACAATGAAAGCAGGTGTATCAAAGTGAAACATAGAAAGACATATGTATAGTACAATTATGAGGAACACCGATTTTTCCACCATCCAGGGAGTCCACTTGAGCAAAAACGGTTTCATTAGATGTAACTTCAAAAGTGCCAATATGAATAGTCCATATGTTTGACATCCTCTAGTCAGGGCTGTCTATTGAGTCTCTACTCCTGTGTCTGAGGACTTTCCCTGACTTTTGTGGGAAGATTTAAACATTGGATTTCTATGTACATTTACTTTGCTCGTTTAACATTGTAAGTGTTTTATACAAAATAAATCATTGAAACTATCTTCACTGATATACTGGATTTCATTTTGTAATAACACTGGGTAGTAAATTATAATGTCATATACAGTTGCCATGGAAATCACTTTTTCGCACAAAAAAATGCTCCAAAATCTATGAAACAGCTGTTTCATATTGATGCAAAATTCAAGGTAAATGACAAATAATCTGTAACATCATCTGGAAACAGGAAATATGATTTATTATGTGGTAAAATTTATGAAATTCGTTATCTTGAGATTTTTTAAGGTTAATTTTACCAAATGTACAACAAATATGTTGAAATTGAATATTACATGATATGGGTGACCTTGAGCTACTTTCTCATGGCCACAGAGGGAATACATGATCTCTAATAGATATTCTTGTGGTGGTCATTACATCTGAATTTGTGAACATACATCCATATACTAGTACAGGAATATTATAAAGACAAAGCATGGTTCAACTCATTTTTTTATCTTGAGCATTCTTGGATGATTATTTTACGATGAAAAGCTTTCTGTATGTTATCACAAGTCTGTTGCACTGAGAAAACTTTGGTGTGCAACATGGTCAATCTGACCTACATGTATATCAGAAGTCAATATACTGACAAAGTTATCATTTAGTATCTCTGCAACATCTTCAGAGTTGCTGATGATTTCTCCATTTTTCGTCAGAATAGTAATTATTTTTTCATCATCAGATATCTTGATGGTGATACAGTATAGGGCTTAATACTGTCCCGAAATGTCTTTGGGATGTTTGAACTCTTGTAACAGTTGTTTACCAGCTAGTTTTTCATAGACTTTATATTTAAGTCTCATTACATTTCTTTGTTTCTGATACTTTTTCCAATTTTGAGGCATTGTATGATCTAAGTACTTGTTCCAAAGCTTATGTTTTTTCATAGGTGCTTTTCTCAGCGTACTGTTTATGTGAGGTGGTTTAATTTTTTTTTACCATGAACCATTTTTTATTTCAGTGGTGAGTGCTGGTTACAGATGTGTTTAAAGAGCGCCTACACCATCAAAGATGGAACACCATTGTTTGCAGATCTTCCAAGAAATGTTCATCAGCAAAATTGTGCAGAAAACACCAAGATATCACTCTTGCCAGTTCTTACTGTGGCATTTCTTGGCAAAATGCTTATTAGTGTGTGTGTGTGTGGGGGGGGGGAGGGTAATTTTACCCTTAGGCTGGTATAATGTATGGAAAATAAGAAAATGTGCCCAGTGTGCAGGTTTGCGTTGACCATAAGTTGTCTGTTTCAGTGGACTCCCTGCCCTTTGGGGGCGTCGGGAACAGTGGCACCGGAGCCTACCACGGCAAACACACCTTTGATGCCTTCTCACACAAGAGGTCCTGCATGCTCAAAGAGCTGAAGATGGAGAAAATGAACAGGTCAGGCCTCATATTGCAGGTGTCATTTTGTCACGTGTACAGTGAGACCTGTCCTGAAAGACCACAGCTGGGGATGACCAAACTGTAGTCTCTCGAAGCATATGGTCTCTCACAGCAGGTATAAATAACATGAAAAGTACTAACGACAGTATCTTGAAAAGGTGGTCTTTTAAAGAAGGTGGTCTCTCGGTGTGGATTCTCAAGACAGGGATCACTGTATCAATTTGTGGCATATAGCATTTCTTTACATCTGTGTGTGGGAACACAGACATTTTGTGTTACCCAATATGCTTTCTTCATTTTTGGTTTAATTATGTATTTATTTATTTATTTTTTAGCTCAACTGACTTGTCAATCAGCTAAGTTTATAATATGGTCAGTTGTCCAGCATCTACAGTCAACATATTACTGGACTTTTTCAAAATTGTCTGCCAGATCCACTTTAAACATAGCAGGGACGCAAGTTGGGTGGGTCTCGACCAAGTCTGTTCTAATGGTCACGCTCCACTGATTTACAAACCTTTTAGCTTGGCTGACTAGCTGAGCTTGAATAGATGCATAGCTTGACCAACATAACCATGTATGGGAGACCGCACAATGACACTATATACATGTACAGTGTGTTTATACCAAATGTGTGTTAGTCAAGTTTTTGGCAAAATCTTTGAAAAAAATTCTTCTCCAAACTGCTTCACCAATTGTTTGAAAATTGCATAGAGACACTTCTGAGGATCCCTAGATCTTAATTTGTTCTAGAGGTGGCACTGCAGTTTGTGAAATGTGAATGGACGATGACGATGACAGTGGACAGACAAGGGATGACTGATTATCCAATAACCTCAGCCGAAACTGTTGCCAACCATGTGATATATTAACGACACGATGATCTGCTTCACCAAAAATGAACTGATGTGTGTGGAGTTTCTTTGTACCACGTTAACCCTTTGCTGGCTCCTGCCAGGGGAAGTCTTAGACCTGTAGCCTACTGTCTTGATGGGTCTCAGTCTCTAATTCTCATCCAACATATTTTCTATCAATACGAAATCTAGGTAGACACATACCTTACCGTTGCCTCCAAAGCAGACCAAAGCTGCGTATTTTGTCTACTGCGCTGGGCATCATGGAACTTGGTCTGCTTTGCAGGCAAACGTTACAGACGACAATCTTAGCTCCAGGCACTTTGAGTGGGAAAAGGTTAGTTGAGAAGTTTGGATGCATAGCTGGAGCAACATTAGCCCTGTATGAGAGGCCACACGATGACAACGCAGCGTACAGTGTTTTATGCCATGTTTGTGCTTTCAGTATCCGCTACCCACCGTACACAGAGAAGAAGCTCGGCTGGATCACTTGGATTCTCAGCAAAAAGCGGAAGTCGGGCAGCTCCTTTCTAACCCTTGTGCCCATTGTATTGGTGGGAGTGGTTCTCGCTGTTCTTTTCAAGGTTGGTCTTTGCTGCCACTTGATGTGTCGTATAATAGTGTTTTCTGCCTGTGAAAGTACAATGTACTGTCAAATGACTTCTTTTTACTGTACTTTTTTGTAATTAGCTCACTTACAGTAGTAGGGTGGTGTACCTAGATAAACTTGTCGCAAGCTAGTTTATGATTTTTCTTCGTAGTGGAACACATAAGGATAAACAGAAGTCAATGGCAATGTATGGCAAGTTGACAGAAACAGAAGACTTGAGTGCATGATGAGGGTTTTCCTTTTTTTCCTATTTTCCATAGTTTAAAATTCTACAACTTTTTGCTGACTGTCTGTTAGATTGATAGGTGTCACAAACCCATGTGTACAACATGGAGTTTTATGTCTGTCTGCAAATGTTTTCTCATGTTCACATTTTTGTGTGATCAGTAAAAATGAAAGTACATATACGACAAAATTAAGTGAATTTTCTGTATATAATTGACGAAGTTGGAGAAGCTTTAAAAAAACACTTGCTCCATGCTGCCTTGAACAGTATATTAGGAGGTGTAAGCCATTACATTTACCTCAACCACATTCGTATTATTTGTCATTATTGAGTTGTTTTTACCCCTTGGCCTATAGGCCGCAGGGGTATTGTCGTCACCTACGTGTCCGTCCGCCCATGCCTTGTTAACGCTATATCTCAAAAAATACTCTTTTTACAGAGACCAAATTTTTATCACAGAGGGCCATTGAGGTGCTTCAGGTGCCTGTAAAAAAGTAGATCACTAGATCACATTAAGGTCACAGCACAGTGGTTCCCCTTTTATAAGGCCACCCCACATGCAGCCAAGAAGTGGCCTTATAAGAGGGATGGTCTCTCTTGAGGGGGAGAATGAATATAATGGCAATACCACACTTTCTGCACAAGAATACTGGCCTTTCAAGAGGGGTGGCCTCTGGTGAGAGGGGCCCTATAAGAGGGGGACTACTGTAATACATTGAAGACCAAAAAAAAACGGCTTTAACACAGTATCTAAAAAAATAATGAATGTAGCTTCATCAATTATTTATGACAGTTGGTCTTGAAGATGCCTCAGATGCCTATAGAAAAGTAGGTCACTGGGTCACATATTTAGGTCACAGTGCTGCATTGAAGAAAAATGGCGGTACCATGATATCTTCAAATATCAAATTACTCATTGTAGCTGCACCAGTTATTTATGACAGTTGGTCCTAACGATGCTTCTGACACCTAGTGAAAACTAGGTCACTGGGTCACATATTTAGGTCACAGTGCTGTATTGAAGAAAAATGGCCTTGCCATAATATCTCTGCTCATTGCATTTGCACCAAAGCTTTGTCACTAGGACAAACAGTAGTAACCTTGACCTACAAGAGGGGTATTATCATCACCTACGCGTCCATCTGTCTGTTTGTCAGTCCGTCCTGGCTGAGGGGTTTTCGGTCACTGATTGGCCTCTAGTTACATTTGAATGTGGTATGTATTTGCAGGTGTTTGGATCAGAGTACATGCAATGATTTGGTCAGCATTTGGCACTGATCCACAGCATTCGCCATGGTACTACCTCACACCAGGTATGCAGGCAATCAAACAGAAGACTGCAGTCCCAGGAACTATGTCATATTTTGTGGCTTACAAGAATCATATTTCAACCAAGGAAGAGCTGCATTGTTATTTCTTACTATATTTGCTTTTATTCCTAGTACATGGCCAGTGCTTATGAAATTTTCAAGAAATGCAGGACTCAAATTCAGACCTGTGTGTAGGTTTGAAATATTATGACATTATTTTTGAATAATTGGAGATAAATATTAAGGGTATTTACATAATTTCATTTTGTTTGTGCCATAAAAAGGGAGGGGACATTAAAGGAAATGGGGGGGGGGGGGGAGATGGGAAGAAGAGATAAGCAGGTTTGCAGGACAGGGCATGGAATCAGAGACATCAAGGGTGGTATTTAGGAAAATTCCATCTGGAAGTTTTTAGAAAAAAAATGGAACTCGCACACAAAATTGATCAATCAGAGAACGCCCAATTTTGCAATTGAGTTTTATTTTTATTCTCTTAACTTCCAAATGTGTTTTGTGTGTGTGGGGGGGGTCATATTTTTTTAATGAATACCACTCCTTGCATTCTCTTTGATAATGTAACATGACTGTATGTATGCCATGAACATGCAAATTGGCTGACAGATCTCAAATATTGATAGGGAACTGCTGCAGGACATGTGACATGTGGGATAAAATATGTATACAGGAAAAATGAGGAAACTTGATGTAACAGTTGCTGGTACAATTTGGATCTTGCGTGTGCTTATCTTTGTTGTATATACAAGACTGTATCACTGTAAGCATTGACAAACCACAGGCCGCACAAGTGAGTACAGATCAAACTTTTGTAGACTATTTAATTTTACTGTCACAGACATGACATCATTTTCTGTAGGAAGTGGCCAGGTTCTCAACATTTTTTTTTTTTTTTTTTATATATAATTGGGGATAATGTGGTAAATAAATCATTTTGTTGAGGGGCAGTGATTACGACAGAGCCCTGATGGCTGACAGCTCTCAGACCAAGGCAGATGTGTGCCAGTTACTGCCCTGGCTTGCTTCTTGTTTATACTTGATTGAGAGCATTGTGACGGAATATTTTCTGTATACAATGTCATAAGACTGAAACAGCATTGTTGAGTCATTGTCAAATAGATACATTTTAGGACATTGTGTGCCTTAGGCATTCAAGAATTAGTCAATGTGTGATGTATGCAGTTACAATGTATCACCAGTGGATAAGTTATAAATTGTGCATGTTTTAGTCGTCAAGATGATTAGTCAGCTGCAATTGTCAATTTGGTGAAAGGTGTATCTGTGGAGTAACCAACGACCTGTGTTACATTCAGGTGATAGGGCAGTACGTGTATCGATAAAGATTCTTTCATCTTGATCAAAGTGCTAACATAGCTGTATTGTTTTCTCCAAGTTTATCCATTGGAGTGGTAAAACTTGCACAAAGTTACAATGTTCGAAAATTCTACGATGTACTTCTGATGTCTTCTAAAACTGCAGAAGTGTAGTACCGCCTCCAATCTTGAATGTCGCGTAAGTTTTTAAGATTCATTGTTTCACATGTACCCTGTACTGGCAGCTTGGTTGGACTATACACCACAATTTTATGGTTTAAAATGTTGCTGGGTGGTTGGGTACCAGCTTCAAACAGCACTGACTACCTTTGCTGTATAGGGAGTTCTTTATAGTGAGTTAATTACAGCAAGTTAACAAGTGTGCAAAGAACAAACAAACAAATAAACAAATGATTTAAGACAACTTGCAGTGATAGATGCTGCATTGAGTCTATTGCTGATGAATAAAATCAAAAACAAAGAGCACAAACACACACACATACAGAAAAAAATATGAGAAAATGAAGCTGCACACAGACTTTCTGTGGGTCACTTTGCATTGGGAGTGCACTGACCGTGATTGCAGATATACCTCCTATTCAGGAATAAGTGAAGAAAACTTGCCAATTTAAGTTTGTAAATGTAAAACACCCATGGATGGTTCATGTGTTTATATTTTGTTAACCCATTTACCTCTTGCAGTTGTGGGCATTAATTATATCAATATGGAACGCGAGTGATGATGCCCAATGCTGGTATTGCGTGAGCATTTATACCCTTTACTGGTAAACATGCACATGTAATCTGAGCACTTATTATACCCGATATGGTAATGAGCGTGACAAACTTATAAAGCTGGCCCCAACAAACTGCATTCACCATACCAGTAGAAGGAACATAGAGGTTGTATTAAATTTACAGAGGTTATGATTATGCAAGTTATTTTGATGGAACTAAATACATGTACTGTATTTGTTCCAATGGGGGTCCATGCTAAAATGAGGGCTTTTCCATCTTCTGTGGGTCACAAAAAGCTAAATTTATGCAAAATATTTTACACTTTATCACGATTTTTAGCTGTGCTGACCATAGGTCACAGAGCTTATGCAATCACTAACGTCCGTCTTTCTGTCATTCCATCCATTCATAAACAATTTTGTCAACACAGTAACGTCTACTATTTTTAAGTTATTCTCTTGAAATTGTTTGGACATGTTCTATGAGTGAAAATCTAGCTTCCTTTCATTATAGGTGGCACTTCCTAGTGAATTAAGTAATACATTTAAAAAAGTGAAAAAGTTGAAAACACTCTGGTGTGTTTTGATTTTCAGTGGTTCATTATGATAAATTTGGTGGAAATATTCTGGAGGCCAATATGTCAAAGCAGAACAGTACCAGTGGTGCCACCTGTATTTGAATAGAAAATGTGAGTTAAACTGTGTTGAAATTTATGAAATTCATTATCTTAAGAAATATAGGTAGTTTTATCAATTGTAAAATAAATGTGTATCGTGTGGTAGTTTGATGTTACAATATATTGGTGACCTTGACATATATTGTCAAGGTCAGTATGGGAAAATGATTCAGTCAATGATTTTTTTTTTTTTTTTTTGTGATGGTATATACGGTAACAGGAGCATTATACAGTCACAAGTCCTGTGATGTGATATCATGAAGGTACTGCTGTTGGTATTAATTGAAACTGATGTCATAGGTGTCAAAAATGCAGTAATTCATTGTTGGGATTAAAAAAATTGAAATGGAACTGCAAAATGTACACCAAATATGTTTTAGACCAATGGTCAAATTATGTGGAAATTTTGGTTCACCTTAACCTATTTTTCAAGGTCAGTAAGCACTTCGTAAAGGACACTAAGTTGAATATGTTGAGAAAGAACAAGGCTAAGGATACCAGATGTACCATAAATTTATATCGTATATGTAGAAGTTTGATATTGCATGATATTCATGGCCTTGACCTACATTTCAAGGTCACAATGGGAATACATTGGAGGAAAGGATACTTTTATGTGATGGTCATTACATCTGAGCTTGGGGACATATAAATACCATGTCAGGAATATTAGGTTGACAAAAAACTATGACATATGGAGTCATGGTGGTGCCACTAGTGGTATTATGGAACCAACATCGTAGGTATCCAAAACACATTGAATTACAGAAAAACATCCCTATACCGAACACCCTTGGGACCAGAAGAAAGTGATCAGTATAGGGAGGTTTGATAACATTGAAAATATGTATTTGGGACCGAAGAATGGTGTTCAGTATAGAGAGGCGTTTGGTATGCGGAGGTGTTCAGCTAGAGAGGTTTCACTGTATTGTGACGCACCAATAAACATTAGACCAATAGTCGAATTTTGTGAAATTTTGAGTGACCTTTACCTATTTTTCAAGCCCAGTAAGGATTGTAGCAAAGGCCACTTAATTGAATATGTGGAGATAGAATAATGGTAGCCACATCAAATGCACCACAAAAGTTATCATAGTGAAGTTTGATGTATAACATGGAGGAGCTTGATCTGTTTTCACAAGTTCATGGAGGGAGTGCACGTCAGCAAATGATTTGGTGTAATGGTTATCCGATTACTTTTCGAGAGAGTAGAGGCTCCTCATTAGATTGTTGAAGCAACATGTTCCTTCAAACGTGTGTCCTTAAAATGTAGTGCATTTTACATCAATTTTGCAAGTGTGGTGGTACTAATTGGAGTGAACCCAATCATGTCAATTGTTATGTAGCTTAGGTGTTCATTTTAAACATGCGTATGCAATATTCATGGGGACCAGGTATTTGATACATTGATTTCTGTGACATTATTTTATTTGATTAATTATTTTTACACTCAAAACTCAGGATCTCGGGTCCAGGCATATATAATTAATATTAGCAGAAAAAAAGAAAGAAAAAAATAGTGAAGGAAGTTCTTCACTGCATATAAAGCATTCGTGCAAAATCCCCCATCATAATGTAAAACTGATTTAAACTTTGTGAAAGAATTGTACATCGAGACCATGACGTTTTTCATTGACCTGTGCGACAAAGAGTCCTGCGGTATATACATGAAAGTTTTGCTTTATCCATCCAATTCCAGTGCAGATGTTTTGATGTTTTGGTCACTGGCAGCAATACCCACTTCAAAGACATAGGATCCACAAACTGAAGTAGAAATTACAGTGTACTGGCTGTGTTTGCAAAAAGTGGTTTTGGTGGGTGGGGGTGAGGATATGTCCCAGAGACTGACCAGTATAGTTTATATGACCCTGAGCAATCTAACACCCATTCATCAGCATGCACTTTCTCCCAGTAAAAATTATTGACAAGTGTCTGATGCTGAAAAATATCTGCTTGTTTTGAATCCTTAAAAAAACTATGTCATTGGTCAACTTCCTTCCTCTGTCCACAGAGGGCAGCACTTTGTCTTGCGGCCCAGCGGGCTATCTTGGACCTGAGGTCACCCTGAATTGTTACTTTCTTCATCAAGATTGTAATTTCTAAGACTGTTGGGCAATTATTACATGAAATAATGGAAACATGTTTGGCACCCAAGGTGTATGGTGGATACTGTAGGACTTCCCCTGTGAAAAAAAAAATGGAAAAATAAAGCAGACATTTATACTGATTTGAACAGTTTGTTGCCTGTGTCCTTGTACATACAGAATTTTTAAAGGGTGTCCTCATAAGTGCGGGGACCATCAAGCCACCCCAGGGCTGGTTTATTTAATCAGTACATATGATAACGTAAAGGTAAATGCTTAAAGGAAATCGGACATTATTTCACAACTAACAAGAGGACTGATAGTCCTGTGCTCAGTCCACCTTGCATTCACTGACAGACTGAAGTGGCCCTGTGAACTTCAGAATGATATCAAGGTTATCTTTGTTAAAGACTGTGAGCACTGTTGTTAACATGTACATATCCCCTAAGCAATTTTACCTAATTTTGATAATTTGTTTAAATTATGAAAGCACCACCATGTAATGGACAATTTAGTGGAGATCAAGTACAGATACATTTCTAATGAGTTTGAGGAGGATCCAATTTGCAGTTTCAAACGAGGTTGAGCAAAGCAAAAATGCATGAAAATCCTTTTAAAAGAACCGGAAACGTATTACAGTGATACCTGTTAAACCATTAAGGTCTAGGAATCCCCAGAAGTGTCCCAATTTAATATAAAGAGATATTTAACACACCCAAATCTGTAAGCCCAAAATTGTACCGTTTGAACACTATCAAGTCTGATAATCAAAGAGCAAAGTTCATTCCATACTACTCACACAAAAACTAGAGTTCTAAATCATTACATCGATTTTGTATAAGGAACAAATCATATTCATAACATTTGAAATTTAGAAGAAAAATTTATAAGCCAATATTTACAAGTCATTCTGCTAACTGGTGGCATCATGTTTGTATTTTTAGCACAGCTGACTTGCGAGTCAGCTGAGCTTATCTTATGGTCCGTCGTCCATCCGTCGTCCGCAATTCACATTTTTCGACTTCTCCGAAACTGTCAGCCAGATGCACTTTAAACGTGGTGGGGATATGGCTTGGGTGGGTCTCTACTAAATTTGTTCAAATGGTCACTAGGTGGCACTGCTGTGGATTCCTGATTTTTTTGCTCAGCTGACTAGTCAGTCAGCTGAGCTTTTGTGAGGGTCTTTCGTCCGTCGTCCATCATTGTTTGTCCGTTCACAATTCACATTTTCGACTTCTTCTCAAAAACCGTTGGCCAGATCCACTTCAAACGTGGTAGGGATATGCCTTGGGTGGGTGTCTACCAAGTTTGTTCAAATGGTCACAGTCCAGTGATTTTTGGATTTTTAATGAATTTTTTTGTTCTGTTTTGGGCAAATCTTAAAAAATCTTCTCTAAAACCACTTACCCAATTGCTTTGATATCACACAGGAACACTTCCTGGGACTCCCAGTTCTTAAATTTTTCACCAGGTGGCCCTGCATTTTTTCCTAATTTTTTATGAATTTTTGTGTGTTATAGCTATTTTCGACTTCTTCTCCAGAACCGTCACTCAGATTAAGCTGAAACATGGTGGATATGTTTCTTGTAGAAGTGGTCAAATAAATTTGTTCACTATGTGGGAATGCTGTGGATTCCTGATTTTTAACAAAATTTTCCAATTTGGGTACTTGTCGGTCAATGCAGCTTTCCTATTGATTATTATGGAAGTCAATGGGCAGTCGAATGCTAATTCACATTTTGGACTTCTCCAAAACCGTCATCCAGATTAACTTCAAACTTGGTGGCAATGTACCTTGGGTGGGTTTCTACCAGGTTTGTTTAAATTATTATGTTTCATTGATTTTTTTATTGTAAATGAATTTTTTTTTTCTTTTTTTGGACAAATCTTAAAAAATCTCCAAAACCACTTACCCAATTACTTTGATATCACACAGGAAGACACCTAGGGACTCCTTGTTCTTAATTTGTTCACCAGGTGGCCTGCTAATTTTTTATGATTTGTGTGTGTGTGTGTGTGTGTGTGTGTGTGTGTGTGTGTGTGTGTGTGTGTGTGTGTGTGTGTGTGTGTGTGTGTGTGTGTGTGTGTGTGTGTGTGTGTGTGTGTGTGTGTGTGTGTGTGTGTGTGTGTGTGTGTGTGTGTGTGTGTGTGTGTGTGTGTTATAGCTATTCTCTACATCTTGGCAAGAACCGTCACTCAGATTAAGCTTAAACGTGGTGGATATGTTCTTTGTGGAAGGGTCAAACAATGTCGTTCACTATGTGGGAATGCTGCAGATTCCTGATATTTAATGATTTTTTTACCTCAGCTGACTTGTCAGTCAGCTGAGGTTTTTTGAGGGTCCGTCGTCCGTCCGTCGTCCACAATTCACATTTTCGACTTCTTCTCAAAAACCATAAGCCAGATTCACTTCAAACTTGGTGGAAATGTGCCTTGGGTGGGTCTCTACCAAGTTTGTTCAAATGGTCACAGTCCAGTGATTTTTGCATTTTTAATGAATTTTTTTGTTCTTTTTTGGGTAAATCTTAAAAAATCTTCTTCTCAAAAACCGCTCACCCAATTGCTTTGATATCACACAGGAACACTTCCTGGGACTCTTAGTTCTTAATTTGTTCACCAGGTGGCGCTGCAATTTTTTACTAATTTTTTATGAATTTTTGTGTGTTATAGCTATTTTCGACTTCTTCTCCAGAACCGTCACTCAGATTAAGCTGAAACATGGTGGATTTGTTCCTTGTAGAAGAGTCAAGCAAAGTTGTTCAGTATGTGGGAATGCTGCAGATTCCTGATTTTTAACGATTTTTTCAATTCGGGTACTTGTCGGTCGATGCAGCTTTCCTATTGATTACTATGGAAGTCAATGGGCATTCTAATGCTAATTCCCCATTTCTACTTGTTCTCCAAAACCGTCATCCAAATCCACTTCAAACTTGGTGGCAATGTACCTTGGGTGGGTTTCTACCAATTCTGTTCAAATTTTCGTGCTCCAGTGATTTTTGGGTTTTTAATAATATTTTTGTTCTTTTTTTTGACAAATCTTAAAAAATCTTCTTCTCCGAAACTGCGTACCCAATTGCTTTGATATCGTACATAGACACTCCCGGGGACACTTAGTTCCCAATTTGTTCACCAGGTGGCGCTGCAATTTTTTTTAATTAATTTTTTTGTATGGTTTTGCTATTTTTCACTTGTCAGAACGGTCCCTCAGATTAAGCTGAAATGTGATGGATATGTTTTTGTGGAAGGGTCAAACAGTTGTTTACTAGGTGGCACTGCTTTGGATTCCTGATTTTTAAGGATTTTCAATTCGGGTACTTATCATTCGATGCAGTTTTCCTATTGATTACTATGTAAGTCAATGGGCATTCTAATGCTAATTCACAGGACAATTGACACAAAATTTACTGTTTACTTGATAACTTGAGATCTGTTTCGAGTTAGCTACACATGTTAATTATTCTGTATGAAGGTCATGCCGAGACAGTACATGAATGACCTTGACCTCGTTTGTGGGGTCACAGTGCAACATACATGAATTTTACTCTTCATTATAACTTGAGAACTACTTGAACTTTGATGTTGCACATGTAGGTGTTCTTCTATAAAGGTCAGACTTACACAGAACATGGTGTCCTTGATCCTTTCCCATGTTCATAGAGCTGCAAGTGTGATGAATGTCAAGATCAGCTGAGGCACGGGCTGTTCACACAGCCCTCTTGTTTTTCAATTTGGCTACTGTTTGGTAAATGCACCTTTTCTATTGATCACCATGTAAGTCAATGGGCATTCCAATGCTCATTTACATTTTCGACTTCTTCTCCAAAGCCATCTTCCAGATTTACTTCAAACTTGGTGGGGATGTACCTTGGGAGGGTGTCTACCAGGTTTCTTCCAATGGTCATGTTCCAATGCATTTTGGATTTTTTTAATGATTTTTTTTCAAAATTCTTTACTTAAGTTTTAATAGGAAAGTTAAACATGGGAATTTCTTATAATGGTTATAACTTAAATAATTTTGAGCAGATTTACTTCAAACTTCGTGGGGATATGCCTTGGGTGGATATCTACCAAGTTTGTTCAAATGGTAATGCTCTATTGATATTTGGATTTTTTATAAAATTTTTTGTTCTTTTTGGGGGCAAACCTTAAAAACTCTTCTCCTCTGAAACCGCTCACCCAATTGCTTTGATATTGTACATAGACACTCCCAGGGACACCTAGTTCCCAATTTGTTCACTAGGTGGCGCTGCAATTTTCTAATTTTTTTAAAGAATTTTTTGTATGGTTTTGCTATTTATCACTTGTTCTCGGAACCGTCACTCAGATTAAGCTGACATGTGATGGATATGTTCTTTGTAGAAGGGTCAAACAAAGTTGTTTACTAGGTGGCACTGCTTTGTATTCCCGATTTTTTTAGGATTTTCAATTCGGGTACTTATTGGTCAATGTCTATTGACTACTATGCAAGTCAATGGGTATTCCAATGCTAATTCACAGTACAACTGACACAAAATTCACTGTTATCTTGATAACAAGAGATCTGTTTTGAGTCAGTACCATGATGCTGCACATGTTAATGTGTCTGTATGAAGGTCATGCTTAGACAGTACATGAATGACCTTGACCTCGTTTCTGGGGTCACAGTGCAACATACATGAATTTTACTCTTCATTATAACCTGAGAAGTACTTGAACCTTGATGTTGCACATGTTAGTGTTCTTATATAAAGGTCAGACTTACTCAGAACATGGGTGACCTTGATCCTTTCCCAAGTTCATAGAGCTGCAAGTGTGATGAATGTCAACATCAGCTGAGCATGGGCTGTTCACACAACCCTCTTGTTAACAATATTTTCAATTCTTGTACTTGTCGGTCAATGCAGCTTTCCTATTGATTTGTATGTAAGTCAATAGGCAGTCTAATGCTAATTCATTTTTTCGACTTCTCCAAAACCATCATCCAGATTGACTTCAAACTTGGTGGCAATGTACCTTGGGTGGGTTTCTACCAGGTTTGTTCAAATGGTCTCGCTCCATTAATTTTTCTATTTTTAATGAATTTTTTTGTGCTTTTTTTAAGACAAATCTTAAAAATCTTCTCCACAACCGCCCACCCAATTGCTTTGATATTACATAAGAGAACTCATAGGGACTCATAGTTCCTGATTTGTTCACCAGGTGGTGCTGCAATTTTTAAAAAAAAAATTTTATGAATACCTGCGACTTCTCCAGAACTGTTACTCAGATTAAGTTGAAACTTTCTGGATATGTTCCTTGTGAAAGGGTCAAGCAAAGATGTTCACTAGGTAGCACTGCTGTGGATTCCTGTTTTTTAACATTGTTTTTCAGTTTGGGTACTTATCAGTAAATGCACCTCTTCTATTGCTTACTAAGCAAGTCAATGGACATTCTAATAGTAATTCACATTTTGGACTTCTCTGAAGAAACTGTCATTCAGATTCACTTCAAACTTTGTGACAATGTACCTTGGGTGGGTCTATGCCAAGTTTGTTCAAAAGGTCATGATCCAGTGATTTTGTGGATTTTTTATGATTTTTTTAAATCTTTAAAAAAGTTTAATAGGAAAGATTACCATGGGAATTTCTTGTAATAGTTACAACTTAAGTAATTTTGGCCAGATTTGTGCCAAACTTGGTACGGACGTACCTTTTAAAAGTGTCTACGTATTTAGTGAAAATGGTCATGCTTCAGTGATGTTTCAAGCTTGACCTCATTCCCAAGGTCACAGGACAACTGACATAAAATTAACAGTTCACTTGATAACTTGACATCTGTTTTGAGTAGTGACCTTGATGTTGCACATGTTAATGTTTCTCTATGAAGGTCATGCTAAGACAGTACATGAGTGACCTTGACCTCGTTTCTGGGGTCACAGTGCAACATACATGAATTTTACCCTTCACTATAGCTTGAGAACTACTTGAACTGGGACCTTGATATTGCACATGTTAGTGTTCTTCTCTAAAGGTCAGACCTACTCAGAACATGGGTGACCTTGATCCTATCCCAAGTTCACAGAGCCACAAGAGTGTTGAATATCTAGATCAGCTGAGCATGGGCTGTTCACACAGCCCTCTTGTTAATACAAGCACCCTGAGCTGATGTATTAAGGAATTTAGTGAATATGAAGTTCCTTTATTGATAGGCCTACTTATAAATGTAGCCCACATTAACATGAATCCATGTAACAAACTTCAATTTAAAAGAGAGGTCCATGCCTAATTTGCATGATTAAGTCTACCAAAACTGTATCTGTCAAACAATCAAGTATGATTATAAGGAAACCCCACACTACCTCAGATCACTTGGTCTTTGAACAGACCCAATTTCAAAACAAGATAATTAGCAATTTCAAAACAATTAGCTTGGCGGTTTTGGAGATTTTCACGTCACCAAAAAATGCCCCCCCCCCCAAAAAAAAAAAAACAACTCTGAAAATCATTGAAGCATGCCCATTTGGACAAACTTGGTGGAGGTTACCTTCAGGTACATCCCCTCCAAGTTTGAAGTGAACCTGGGTGACGGTTTAGGAGGAATAAAAATGTGACTTACCATTGCAATCCCAATTGACTGGCATGGTAATCAGTAGGAGTGCATGCACTAAATAACCCAGAATCAGAATTGAAAAATTCATTGAAAATTACAGATCCAGAGTATTACCACCCAGTGAACAAAACCTCCCACATTTATCACGAAGTTTCAGAGCAATCTCATTTACATTTCTGGGCAACCTGAAAATGGTGGAAACATCAAAAAATTGTAAAAAAAAAAAAATAAAAAAATGAAAAAGAACTGTGCCAGTCCTGTGCTCAACTGACCTTAAATGCAAAGACTGAAGTCATCGTGTGAACTTTGGAATGATGTCAAGGTCACCTTCGTTTAAGACCAACACTGTTACTAACACGGACATATCCCCATACCAATTTTTTTTTTTTTTTAATTTTTACCCCTCGGCTAATAAGGCTTGAAGGGTATTGCAGTCACCTATGCATCCGTCTGTCCAGCCATTCCTTATTAACGCCATATCTCCCAAAATAATAACTGTACAGAGACCAAATTTTTATCAGAGAAGGCCATTGAGGTGCTTCAGGTACCTATTGAAAAATAGGTCATAGATCACATATTTAGGTCACAATACTACATTGAAGAAAAAATGCCGTTAACACAAAATCTAGAAAGATATTTAATGTAGCTTCATCAATTATTTATGACCGTTGGTCCTAAGGATGCCTCAGGTCTCTATTGTAAACTAGGTCACTGGATCACATATTTAGGTCACAGTGTTGCATTGAAAAAATTGCCATACCTTGATATCTTCAAATATTAAAGTACTCATTTTAGTTGCACCAATTATTTATGACACTTGGTCCTAAGGATGCCTCAGACACCTAGTGAAAACTGGGTCACATATTTAGGTCAAAGTGCTGCATTGAAGAAAAATTGCCTTGCCATGATATCTCTGCTCATTGCATTTGCACCAAAGCTTTGTCATTAGGTCGAACAGAAGTAACCTTGACCTACCGGAGGGGTATTGTCACCTACACGTCTGTCCATCTGTCTGTCCTTCCGGGCCGAGGGGATTGCGGTCACTGATCGGCTTCTAGTTGATAATTTGTTGAAATTACGAAAAGTAACAATGCACAAAAATTCTTTAAAGAGTGACACCTGTTGTCAAACAGTTAAGGGCCATATGACCCCATAAGTATCCCTATGCAATTCCAAAACAAATGGCCAAGCGGTTTGAAAGAAGATTTTTTTTTTTAAATTGTTGAAAAAAATCTTTAAATCATTTGAGCATGATCATTTGAACAAAATTGTTAGATACCCACCTAAGGTCAATGCCCATCAAGTTTGAAGTAAACCTGGGTAGTTTTGGAGAAGTAAAAAAATGTGAATTTCCGTTGCAATCCCCATTGACTTGCATGGTATAAATTATGTCAATAATATATCTGTATCCGCCACCATTGCAAATTGTGACCACTGCACTGTTACTGCCAGCCTTTCTTTTCACATGAAGAAAGATCCGTCTTTTAAAAGATTTCTTTGGAATTATACTTAAACTTACTTTGATGATTTCTGAAGAGAATTGAATAAAATTAAGTGGAACGACTGTTTTGTGACTGATGATGTGGATACAGCTTGCCATCTCTGGACCAGTTCATTTTTAGATATTGCAAGGAAAACTATTCCTAATAAAACAGTAATATATAAAGAGTCTATAAGGCAGTAAGATGCTCCGTGGTATACCTCTAGATCATGTCAGCAAAAAGGGAAAAAATTTCGCGGGCATAAGAGAGCCTAAAAGTCCAACCATGCCAGCACATAACGTTTTTACAGACAGTTAAGAAATGCTTATATTAATAAATTAAGAGCAGCAGAGGATAGCTACTATGACCGCCGATGCAATGAAATCAACTGTGGTAAGTCCTCCAACAAAGTTTGGTGGGAAGATGTTCAGTTCTTCATGAAACCATATTCCTCTCATCTCCGCTATAGAGCAAAATGGTACTTCTTATTCGGACAATTTATCAAAGGCTGAGATTCTCAGCGGTAAATTTTTGGCAAATGCATGTATTGATTCTTCAAATTATTAATCTCCAAATCCTACAATCCCCAACGCTACGCTGAGTAGCTTACAAATTCATGGAAGTCTTGATACAAGCTAAGCAAGTGGTTCAGATGGTTTGAGCACAAAAATGCTAAAGAAGTAGCTCCAGTTATTACTCCATCTCTATATTGGCTTATCAATTTATCCCTTTCGAAACAAAATTTTCCATCTGAATGGAAAAAAGCGAATGTGACTCCTGCTTACAAGAGTGGGAATGCTAATGACTGTGACAACTATAGACCCATGTCACCCTTAAGTTGTGCAGGGAAAGTAATGGAAAGGGCGATCTCTAAGCACTTATTCAATTTTTGTAGGAATAATCTTGTAATCACAGGTAAACTTTCCCGCTTCACTCCGAATGACGGAACACTAAATCAGTGGATTTACCTTTACCACCAGTTTTGTAAGGCTATACACGAGCAGAAAGAAATTAGAGTCGTCTTCTGCGATATAACAAAGGCATTCAGTCGAGTGTACCATCCAGCATTATTACATAAAGTGACCAATTCTGGAATTACTGGGGAGCTCCTAGGGTGGTTCCAAAATTATCTTACAAATCGAAAGCAAAGGGTGGTTATAAATGGAGAATCGCCAATCTGGGGCTGCATTGAGGCTGCTGTGCCTCAAGGCTCAGTCCTAGGTCCTCTTTTTTTTCTCATCTATATCAATGATATAGTTGATGTCTCTCACACGAATGTCCGTATATTTGCTGATGGCACTGTACTCTACGTCTCAGTTGAGGATCCCGTATCAGCTTCCAATGAAATCAACGAAGATTTGCAATTTGTTTCAAGATTGTCCAGTTCCCTCAATGCTGATTTGTTTAAAATAGGTGTAGTTTCAATACCACAATGTTAGTGTGGCACAGGAAACGAAGATAATTTTGGCTATTTTTTGGAGTGTCCACAGTATACTGTACAACAAAATTCTTTGCATAACACAGTATTTCCTCATGCTTGTTTCACAGTTAAAACCTTGTTACACGGACCAGAAAACTGCAACATGTCTACTAAACTCGAAATTTACCATGCTGTTATTAGGTACATAAAAGGAACAAAACTATTTCCATAGCAAGTGTTATAGTTATTTTTCCATGGTAGGGAACCAGGAAACCGTAATGTGACTTTACTATCTGTGTTGTAAAATGTGACGTGAATCTTTTAGGTCTCTGTTTTTGTTCATGTATTGTCCTGTAACACGTCCAGTATTTTTACGTTTTCTTTCTTTTTCTTTTCTTCTTTTTTTTCCACGAGAGGGGTTCATATAGGCATTGCCTGTTCCCCATTCGTTTTTTTCTTTCAAGAAATAAAATCAGTTTAAACCTATCCATTTGATGAAATATCTTGCACAATTGAAGATAATTACACGAGATTTTTCTCTCACTGAAAAACTGTGTAGTCGCATCTTTCAACGCCCTTTAAACATCCGTTTAGAGCACCTGTTCAACTTAGAAACACTGCACGACTCTAATCTTGCCGTCTTTGATCACAACATGCATTGCCTTTGGCTATATCACATCATCAGTATTACCTATGAAAAACTTGTTGAAGCCATGAACACACTTAATTGCAGACGATCTGTGCCACATTTTGTCCCACATATCTATACTGAAACTTTTTTCTTTGTTTTTAAGCACAGTTCAATTCGATCACCTCTCAGGCTTTTCTCTATATCTCTACATGTGCCACATACTCGATAAGGCAAAATCGCTGCTCCTTGCTCCGACACTTTTGACCCTGAGTTAAAGAAGGCCAACCGACTGGAACCTCAACTTTCCAAGGTTGATGTGCAATTGTAATATAATCAATTTTGGCACTGTCACTAAATGCTGGGGTGGAAATGTTGAACAGAAATAAAAATTCTCATGGACAAGCTGTCCTCAACTGTGTGACCACCCAATAAGGGTTTCTTCTAAAATTCTATTCCATGTACTATATATATTTAATTATCTGATACCAAAGATGACATTAATGCCAATTTTGGTAATGTAACAGTACATGTCTTAACACCTTTCATAGCACGTAATGAATGTTAAATTAATTACCAGAAATTTAACATTTGAAAATGTATCGCAGGTGCAAGTTGAATGACAGAAATTACATTTCACAGTTCAGGTGTCTGCCTGACACGGTATGTAAACAAGGAACTTGTCTGGACACTTGAATTGCATTTCTCAATGTGACTATTATGCATTTTTAGTTCTTTGATTTGCCAATTTAGCGAATGGTACATTTGATTTTGGTATCTTTTGATTTGATTTGTGTGCTTTATTTTGACGTACCATGTGACTTTACATAAATTTCTGTGTGTGTGTGTGTGTGTGTGTGTGTACGCGCGCGCGTGTGTGTGTGCGTGTGATCGCGCGCGTGTGTGTAGTTTAAGTCTGTCTGGATGTATGCTATTAATTTGATGTATCTTTTGTTTCCTCGCTTGCGGAGGCCTTTATAAAATAATAAATAATTAGCCTAAACCCCTAAAACTCTTTTGTTTTACGGTAACTAGCAACTATTTGTGACTTGGTGGGATCAGAGAAGCCACGTGATATTTGAGCCGCAAGTTTGCAGCCAATCACAGGAATTTCAAATGAATTGGCAATCTAGTTTTGCATGACATTCAAGCAATGTTGCAGAAAGTTGTTCAAACCATGCCATTCTGATTTTTTTTTTTTTAAATGACTAAAAAAAGTTAGTCTCACGGGAACTCTAGCCAATCATATTCCGTCTACGATTCCAGTGAGGCGGGTAGAATGTTCAATTTGAACGTACAGGTGTCCTGATTTGAACACTGGTCAGTGGCACTTGAGAACGACGCTTGCTTGGATCAGTTTTATGGCTGGTACGCCAAACCTGCTGTAATACGTACGAGTATTCGGATTTACAAGAATTTTTTATCCTGATTCAGCGGACAACCATTTCAGCAACACTGCCGATTCCATTTATTACTGTATGGTGGCTCATTGGTGCCAACCTAATGTTATTTTTATGTCGTAATTATTAGTTACTATATCCTAATTACGAGATGATTATATCGTAATTACAAAGTAATATCTCTTCAATACGAGATAATATCTCGCAATCTTATCAATGAGAAATTATCTCTTAATTAACAATTACCGTCTCTTAGTCACGAGTTGCTATCTTGTAATTAAGAATTAGCTCCCAATAAGGAATTATTATCTCGTCATAAGAAGATACTATCTCGTAATTACGAGTTCCTATATCGTAATTACCGGATAATAATCTCGTAATTAGGAGTGACTATCTCATATGTACCGGATGATTTTCTCGCTATTATGAGTTACTATCTCTTAATCACGAGTTACTATCTCGTAGTTAAGAGATTACTATCTCGTGACTACAATATACTATTTTGTTTATTCGATAATACTATTTCCTAATTACGCGATTATATCTTGTAATAACTACAAGTTGCTACCTCGCAATTTCGAGATAGTTATAATTGAGAGATACTATCTCGTAATTGAGAGAAATTACAAGATAACTATTTCGTAATTAAGACATAATTTCTCGTAATTACGAGATAATGTCGAGAGATAAAAAGTAGTTACGAGACAGTATCTCATAATTACTAGTTTCTATATCATAATTAGGAGATAGTATCGCATAATTTCGAAAATAATCTCGCAATTACGAAATTCTATCTTATAACTACGATATAACTATCTGGTAAATACAAGTAATTATCTGGTAATTACCAGATAGCTATCTCGTAATTACAAGCTAACGGCTTATAATTACAGGTAAGTAACTCATCAGAGGCAACTGTCTCATAATAACAATATAACATATCCCAATTAAGAGATACTATCTCGTAATTACGAGATAATTCTCGTAATTTCGATATACTCTCTCTATTGCGAGATAATTCTCTTCTGATTATAATTCAATCTCGTAATTACGTACCACCTTCGAATAAAGAGTTATCATCTGCATATTACTGGTAACTATCACCTCAATACACATAGTTATAATTGTGACATGACTAACTACTTTCGAGATAGTACCACCTAATTAAGAGATACACTCTAATAATTAAGCTACAATTATCTCCTAATTACGACACACCATCCCATAATCACAACTTACAATCTCGGTATTACGAGATAATATCTTGTAATTACGAGATAATCGTAGCTTAATAATATAGTGATAGCATCTATTAATTAAATGATATCAAGACAGTGCAGAGTTACTCTCTCCTTATTACGAGATAGTAACACATATCAAAGAGAGTGTATCTCGTAATTACGAGTTATCTAGCAATTAAAAAATATTTATCTGGTAATCACGAGATAGCAACTCGTAATTCATGGATGGTAACTCACAGTAGCTCGGGATTAAGAGATAAAGGTAGTAACTCTCAATTACAATGTAGCATCTGGTTATCACGAGATAGTTTTCATTAGGAGATACTATCTCGTAATTACGAGACATTGAGATAGTAGCAAGTAATTACTAAAAATTATCTGTAAATTACAAAGTCCTTATCGCGTTATTACGAGATAGTATGTCGTAACTACGAATTATCTCGTAATTACGAGATAATAACTCATAATTACGATATAATATGAACTATTATCTCAACATTCTCTTCTGGCAATTATGAGAAACAATCTCGAAACTATCTCGTCCTGTATCGAAATTACAAATTACTATCTCGTAATTATGAGAAGTTGTCTCCTAGTACCTCGTAATTACAAAATAGTATTTTGAAGTTCAATTACAATCCTGTAATTACAATATACATACCACAGAGTAATTACTATTAGTTACTAAATCGTAATTAGGAGATACTAAATTCGTTATAATGAGATATATTCTTGTAATTATTAATAGTTGCTATCTCATAACTACGAGATTATATCTCGTAATTCCGATATAATCTTGCATTACGAGCTACTTTCTGGTAATTACAAAGTGTTCTTTTAAATAAGAAATAGTAACTCTTTATTGTGAGAGTATCTCTCAATTAAGAGTTAGCATTTCGTAATGAGGAAATAGTTAGTTACCTCCTAATTATGAGATTTTTTTGTACTTACAATTTAGTAACTCTTAGTTGCGAGATAATTGTCTTGTAATGAGCCAACTGTCTTGTAATAGTGAGACAGTAACTCGTAATCACTAAATAGCAACTCCTGGTAGAGAGTGTCTCTTGATTACAAGATAGCAACTCGTAATGATGGGATCTGACCTCATAAATTAAGAAATAATCTGGTAATTACGAGATACTTTTCTTAAGGTTATGAGATAGTATCTCCTAGTTACGAAACAATCTATATCTTAATTACGAGATAACTGTCTTAATTACAAAATATTTAACTGTAATTAAGTGAGACTAACTCGATATAGTATCTCTCCATTACCAGTTACACGAGATATTTTACTCTTACTTACGAGATACTATTTCGTAATTACGAGATAATAGCTATCTCATAAGTGCAAGATGTTATTTTGTAATTGTGAAATAAGTATATCGTAATTATTAAGCAGCAGAATCTCTCTCATAATTACCAGAAACTATCTGGAAGTTACGAAATAGTAACTAGTAATTACTAGATATTTATCTCGTAATGAGATAGTTACTGTCAATTATGAGCTAATATATCGTAATTCTAGATACATGGTAATTAAGAAATACTATCTCTTAGTTAAGAGTTACTGTCCCGTAATTACGATATGCTATATGTGGTAATTACAAGTCACTGTTTCCTATTGCAAGATACTTATCTCCTAATTGTGATACAATGATAACTATGAGTTATTATGTCATAATTCCGAAACTTATCTCGTAATTATGAAATCCTATCTCGTTATTACGATTTATTACCTCCTAATTACGACAGTCTATCTCGCAATTAAGAGATAGTAACTCGTATTCACGAAATAATAAATTGTAATTAGGAGTTAGTATCTCGTAATTAGAAGATAGTAACTCGTAATTAGGAGATACTGTCTTGCTATTTCGATTTGTTATCTCGTAGTTACAAGTTACCACTTCGTTATTAGGAGATAATATCTCGTAGTTACGAGATCGTTTTCTCGTAATCACGAAATACTAACTTGTTACTCTCTCGTAATTACAAGATTTTATCTCCTAATTACGAGATACTGTCTCGTAATTACAAGCTATAATGTCGTAATTAGGAGATAGTCATCTCATTTCTTTCCTTGCAACACCCTACCAGAAAGTCCAGTACCGTTTTTACCCTTTTTTTTCCTGGTAAACCCCCTGTCAAACCTAAAATATATGCCATGCGCTCTTCTTCTCTTAAGCTGCCGAACTTCCTCTAATCCCTTACAGGTATGATCCTGATTCTGCCATATCCGAAAAATATTTTCTCTCATCTCTCCATATTATGCATCTCACAATACCAGCCAATGGGCTAGTGTTTCATCTGCCTCCTAGGAACAAACTATACACTTGGCCTACCATTGCTACCTGCAGTGTATAAATGTCTTCTCTTTTCTAAATTGATAACTTCTGGACTACCCCGAAACAGAAGGTTTGATCCCTTCCCTCCATCCCATGCAGCATCTACTTTTTCGGCTTCTCTAAAACCTTGTATGCCTTAAGTGTTTTTTTTTTCCTCTCACACCTTTTCTCCAGTCTTCGTTCCATCCTTCTGTCACTACCTTTCCTGTATGTTTTCCAATCCTAAACCTCATCATAACCTTACAATTCACACCTCTCTGTTAACTTATCTATGTCTTTGCTATATAGAAAATACTTGGACTAATCCATACTTGGAGCTTCATCAATGGTCCCAAGCAAGTCACAGGCAAGACTCATTAAGATGCAATGCAATAGTCCCCGCTTGCATTTTAAAGAACGGCCAATCTGTATGATGTGTCATTCTACTCAGTTATGATCCAACTGAATCAACGGTGATGCAGGCTACACGTCCATCATCCCTTAAATAACAACTCAGATGCGATCAAACTGAATTTTGTTTTCAGAACAGTCCTTCTCTGATTTATTTTCATATTTAATTTCTTCTTTTGTATGTTTAACCAAATAATATCGCATCATGTCAAAACCCTTGAGCTCAAATATATAATTTCTTGTTTGCTTTGTCACTGAACTCTCAGTCCTGAATGAATCTATTAGCTTGGAGAAACACAGAGTCTAGTCATCTGCTAAAGCAATCTATAACAGCAAAAGTGTACCTGCAGTTCAAACCCTGAGCTATCATATGTATGACAATCATATGTATCTCCACGGTTCAATAGATGGTTAGATATGTTTCAAGATCTTAGCAAAACGTAAGCATAACAAAAAATTACAATCACAGAAGCATGATTACCTACCCATAACCAGAGTCATCCCGACGAAATTTGAAGTGAATCTAGCTGACAGTGTCCTGCAATTTCGAAGCATTTTGCCAAGCGGTTTCGGTATTAGATATGTTTCAAGATCTTAGCAAAACGTAAGCATAACAAAAAAATCAAAATATTACAATCACAGAAGCATGACTACCTACCCATAAACAGAGTCATCCCGACGAAATTTGAAGTGAATCTAGCTGACAGTTTTGGATAAGAGGTACAAAATATGAAATAATATCGTAATCTTTACAGACCTAAGTGGCAATCAATGGGAGTTCAAAAATCGATCAAGATCCGAATTGAAAAAGAAAAAGTCAAAAATGAGGGATGCCGAGTATCACCACTCTCTGAACGGCTGAGATTAACCCTTTTACAAGCTAAGATTCCGAACAATCTGAATGACAGTTTTAGAATAGTCAAAAATGGCTTTAACAGAGAAAAATTCATGGAAAATTAGAAAAAAGTAACAGCGCCACCTGTTGTACAATTAAGGGCCAGGAATCACCATAAATGCCCCTATGCAGTTTCAATGCAATTGGCCAAAAAAAAAAAAAAAAAAAAAAGGTGAAAAAAAATCATAATCAAATTGCAAAGATTAACGATAAGTACCCAAATTGAAAAAAAAAAAAATCGTTAGAAATCCGGGATGCGGAACATCATCACCTACTGAACAACCCAATTTAACCCTTCCACAAGCAACACTTCCATGACGGCATAGGACACTAAATGACGGTTTTGGAAAAGTAAAAAATCGTTTAAACAAAGCCAAACTCACAACAATAGAATAATCGCAGCGTTACCTGTTGGACACGGGTCCCTATAAGTGTCCCTGTGCAATTTCGAAGCAATTGGCCCAGGGTTTACTTTTTTCTTTTCGATTTTTTGAGATTGTGACAAAAATGACAACCACCAAAGAAAAAGTCACTGGAGCAAGAGCATTTTAAGAAACTTGGTACAGACCCACCCAAGGTACACTGTTACCAAGTTTGAAGTGGGTCTGGCTGACGGTTTTGGAGAAGTCGTATGTGTGGACGGACGGACGGACGACTGACCATCTTGTAAGATCAGCTGACTGACAAGTCATGTAAGCTGAAATCAATTTCTTTGGCACAGATAGATGGAAAAAAAGCAAGGATAAGCGTCTCATAAGTTACGCTGAACATTTGTTGAGAGTCCCTTTGCGGTGCATGAAACTGTCCACACAAAACAATTTAACAACGTCGCCTTTCCGTAAAATGTTTTTGTATACCAATTCTGCAAATCATGAAAAAGTGCAAACTGTCTCACAACGGGACGGAACTGTAGGTGTGAATGAATGAATGAAGTTTATTGGCTGCACCACAGTACACAAAAAGTGCGGCAGTATGCCAGGCGAAACAAACACAAACTTTTCACACGTTGATTACAACATAGAAACACAACATCAACAACACCAACCTCTATATACACAAAGTGCTGAGACAAAAAAAAAGTGATAATGAATTACAAACACATCAGACAACCCCAGGAGACAAATGCTACCATTCGCACCTGGCAAAAGGAAAAAAAATGAAGAGATTTCTGATTTATTCAAACATTGTTACTGATTTTGTAAATAGGGCCGACATGAGAAAAAGTATCCGATATCGAAATGTGTATTTTTTATAATTGATTTCCTCTGATAGCCATAACTTCTTTCATATACTGATTTTAAGTGAAAGTCAAAATTTGAAGTTCGCAACATTAGACATCACGGGACATATGTGGTCCAGGGCTTCCTTGCTAATGAGGGTGTTGAGGTGATGGAGTGGCCAGCCTGTTCCCCGGATCTGAATCCGATAGAGCATGTCTGGAGTCAGCTGAAGCAGAAGGTATACCCTCAGATGAACGCTGCTTCAACTATTGAAGATCTGCGCCGTTTAGTTCAGCAGGAATGGGACAATTTGCCTCAGGCTTACCTTCGTAAGCTTGTATACAGCATGAGGAGAAGGTGCCAGCAGTGCCATAGCAACCGAGGTGGTTACACAGAATATTGACTTTACCATGGATCAACAAGCATACTGTGATGCGTTGATGATCAAATCATTGAGACAAGTCTTCTGTGATAAACAAAAAACTTGATTACCCACTTCAGGTTTCATTGAATCTAATGTTGCGAACTTCAAATTTTGACTTTCATGTAAAACCAGTCATGTGCAGTGAAGCATGGACTCCTTAAGATCAGTATTCTTCTGTTAATGCTGTACCAAGAGTATGAAGATAAAATATATTACACTGAAACTCCAAAATATTTGTTCATTATTTAATTATATACAAGTAAATAAGTGGAGAGTTATAAGTTTTGAGTAGTTTAGTTTGTAACCACGTACTTTTCCCTTCTAATGACATCGTGACATTACATTAATATGCGTTATACAGAAGGTTATTGGTTGGTAAATTAACAATTCTAAACCAGTTCTTACAGGTGTGAAATACACATGTTTACAAAACACACGGCAACGGACACGTCAGAAGTTTAGTCAAACTAACTACGTGAAGTCTTGCAATTGACGATGCATATCTCATTATTAGAAGACAATTCTGATTTGCATAGGCCTACTTCAGTCCTTTCTGACATCACACAGACCGCGAGACAATACGTCTTCTGACATTCTACTTAGGTACCAACGATGTTTGGCAATCAAAACGGTCAACCGCAACCGGGTAGTTTTCAAACCTGTCTGCTTCTTCTTTTACTCGTTAGTAACTCATTATGGATGGAAAATTGGGACGAAAACAAGATAACAACCTTCCTGAGAACTTCTGTGCGCGTGTTGTCCTCATAAAAACATCCAGAAATGTTGCGGACTCAGTTTTCTAAAATAATCAGGCAAAGGTTACAACCCTCTGATCTGCACATGCGATTAAATAGGACAGAAATTAAACGTGAGGGACAACTTCGGCTCCGACACACTTGAAAAATTCGATTCCATTTTATAACAAGTGATCTGTATACAATTTTCTCTTCCACTGACAGCACTGTTTGCCTGCTTCAACTTGAATATAAAATTTATGTGACAGTGGTATTGAAGGCACCAAATCCTGGCAGGCTCATTTTATATCAATGGGCATGGGCGAAGATGTAATGCAATGTACAAATTCACGCACATTACGCCTTTATGATGCCCCCGTGTCAAAGGGAAAGATTTGCGTTATAAAAAGAATATTGATTTAATATGTCATTATAGCCTCATTTTGATTCGTTACCAGATCCAGTTTATACTTGTTTACAATTTCAACAGCCTCTTGTATCAGCTGCAACTCATGATATTCACGTACGGGAGGCTGATTTTGCTTCTCAAAATATTTCACAAACTCCTCCAACTGGAGTTAGCAGATCTACCAATATCCCTTTTAGCCTGTCCCCAAAACTCTCAATTTTTATTCGGATTTGCACCAAACAGATTTTGGAATCTTTCAACTTTCCTGTTCATAAATTCTTTTCTTTCTTTGAATAATTCTTTTATTTTTGCGTCCAATGCTTGATATTCTTGCCCTCTTTCCTCTGCTGAGATATCATATATACTATTTTGGAAAACTGTTGAGTTGTGCCTTTATTTCTTTGCATTGCATGTCAAACCCTTTATTGCATGGGAAGTTGCTTTTTCTTCTACCTGATTTTGAGTATTGAAAGTAATCATAAAAGTTTCCACACACAATATAAATCAGCAGTACAAATCCATGCTCTTACAGTTTATTAAGTGGTCCTGCTACTTTATGTTTTTGTTTTATTAAAGTGTGTGTGTCAACACAAACTTTTCTTTTTTATCCTAAAAGTAAAGTGTGTGTGTCAACACACGCTTTTCTGTTTTTCCTGAAATTTCTGAAATTCTTTCTTTCTTCTTTCTTTTTTCTTCTTTTTTCTTTCTTCTTTCTTCTTTCTTCTTTCTTCTTTACCAGCAAATTTGTCCGACACTTTTTCGGACACTATTATACATAGAGACTCCAAACTTTGCATGATTGTACCTCCATACAAGGAGTTTGGCCGTTTTATACAGAAGAATGAAGATGTTTAAAATTAGGCAAATTAGGGACATTTGAAATTTTAAATCTTGAATATCTATATTATATCAAAAGTATAATAGATAGAGATGTCATTCCAACTTCAACTAGGGGGTTATTGACGAGTGCGCATGTAATGAATTTAAAACAAAAGTTAAGGAATTTAAATTATGCTAATTAGCAGTATTCGAAATTTTCAACCTTGAATATTTTCAACACTAAAACAGATAGAGATGTCATTCCAACTTCTCCTATGGGGTTGTTGACCATTGTGCACCTAATGAATTAAAAATAAATGTTGTAGCAATTTAAATTATGCTAAATAGCACCATTAGAAATTTTAAATCTTGAATAACTTCAAAGCTATAATAGAAAGAGATGCCATTCCAACTTCTACTCCTGTGTTATGGAATAGTTGTACATCGCCATACCAATATGCTTTGAAGACACACAAACTGATTTGCTATGCAGCAAATCATCTTTTCCAATTTCTTTCTTTTTTTCTTCTTTCTTCTTTACCACTGAATTGGTCCGACACTTTCCTCTGACACTATAATACATAGAAACTCCAAACCTGGCATGATTTTACCTCCATACAAGGAGTTTTCCCTTTTTTGCAGAGGAATGAAGATGTTAAAAATTATGCAAATTTGGGGGCATTTGAAATTTTAAATCTTGAATATCTTCAAAAGTATAGTAGATAGAGGTGTCATTCCAACTTCTACTAGATGGTTATTTACCATTGCATATTTAATGAATTTAAAACAAAAGTTGTAGCATTTTAAATTATGCTAATCAGCAGCAATTGAAGCTTTAAATCTTGAATATCTTTAAAACTGTTATAGATAGAGATGTCATTTCAACTTCTACTATGGGGTTATCGACCATTCCACACGGAATGAATTTGAAACCAAAGTTGTAGCAATTTAAATTATGCTTATTAGCGGCATTTGAAACTTTAAATCTTGAACATCTTTAAACTATTACAGATAGAGATGTCATTTCAACTTGCACTAGGGGGTTATTGGTCATTGCGCATGTAATGAATCAAAAACAAAAGTTGTAGCAATTCAAATTATGCTAATTAGCAGTATTCGAAATTTTCAATCTTGAATATCTTCAACACTATAATAGAGATAGAGATGTCATTTCAACTTCTACAAGGGGCTTGTTGACCATTGCGCACCTGATGAATTAAAAACAAAAGTTGTAGCAATTTGAATTATGCTACATAGCACCATTGGAAATTTTAATTTCTTTGTTTCTTTCCTTCTTCTTCACCTGTGAATTTGACCAACACCTTTCTCTGATACTATGCCACATAGAAACTCTAAACTTGGCATAGTGTACCTCCGATGTTTAAAATTATGCAAATTAGGGGCATTTGAAATTTTTAGTCTTCAATATCTTCAAAAGTACAATACAGTGGTACCTGCTCTAAAGACCACCTCCAATTTAAGACCGCATGTCTTTTTAAGACCACTCTTTCCGGACCCTCTGTTGTATTTACATGTTAAAGATACCTTCAATTTAAGACCACCTGCAGTATGAGACCACTTTTTGTTGGCTGTAGGGGTGGTCTTAAATAGCAGGTACCACTGTAGATGCTAAGTAACACCATTGGAAATTTTAAATCTTGAATTACTTCAATGCTATAATAGAAAGAGATGCCATTCCAACTTCTACTCCTTTGCTTTGGACTAGTATGCATCTAATCATACAAATAAACTTTGAAGACACACATACTGATTTTCTATGCAGCAAATCATCTTTTCTAGTTTTTTCTCTTTTTTTTTTTTTTTTTTTTTTTTTGGTTTTCTTGGTTTGTTTTGTTTTGGTTTGGTTTGGGTTTTTTTCGCTGTATAGTTTCCATATCTATGCCATCGATCTTTTCATGCCCTAAAAGTTTCTATACCTATGCTATCGATATTTTCATGCTTTATTTTCTTTTTCTTGTTTGACGCATGTGTCACTTTACCAGTGGGTGTTTACTTGCAAGTTCAGTACTTCTCCGCTGTTCTGCCGTCAGTGACAGTGAATATCAGGACCAAGATGCACACATAACCCAGTACTTAATTGTTGCGAGCATGAGTCTTGATGCGGACAGCGGCGGACATATGATACAGTAATATTTTAGATTGCATGGGAAAATTGGGTAGTCTTGTAGCCCACCCACCCACCCACCCCACCCCCAATATATATGTAACGTCCAGGAAAATAGGAAACGGTCTTTGCAGTAGTCAGTAGTATTACTCGACTTGGACGAAGTCCTGACTTCCCTCTTTGTAAAAGTTGGACTGAACTATTTATGCATCTTTCTTTCAAATCTTGCAATGTCTCAGCTTATTTTTAATGCAAGTGTTATACCAATACCAGAAAAAATTCATCACAAAAGTAAGTAGTCATTTTTGAATGACCGTGGAAAAGTGACCGAGACACAATAAATAAGAAATATTGTTATTGGAAATTATGATACTGGTGATATCAAAATGGTAGATACAGAAAGCCTTTTTATCTCACAAGAAATAAAGAGAGTCCAGCGCCTCGTCTCAAGTCAAAATTGGCTCTTCTGATACAGATTAAACGTTTTCCATTCTCACTGGCAAGAAAAGCATTTTGCTGTGCAATCATTCAGCCCAACTTTGATTATTGTTCCATCATCTCATTCTGGGGTCTAGCCAGTGACACAGAGAAGCCAGCAAATCTACAATGCTGAGCTATAAGACTTCTACTTCACATCCCATGCATATGGTGTAGACTTGCGTGCATTCTTACAAAAAAAGTTTTCTTATTGTGCCTCTATGGACAGGATAGACTTTAGAATATGCTGTAATGTATACGGGACTATCTCTCATCAAATGTCGATAATATTTGCAATATGTTTGTACCCCTTGCCAACACAACACAATCACAATCCAGACGAACTATAGCTACCAGAAATGAACGTCATGTGCCAAGTAGGAACCCGATTGTTTCAAGAGAAACTGTCAAACAGAGGCTCTGTGATATGTATATATAAAAGCAGATTTTAGAATCAGACAAAGCTATTCAATGACTGCTTTTAAACATCATAAATGAGAAACTTCTTCAACAATTTTAATCGCTAAGTTTTCGCAATTCCATTTGTATAATTATACCGATGTCTAACACTTATGTTTTCACTTTTGGAGTCTACCCTGTGTGAGATAAGCAATGTATGCTCAACAGATTTTTAGCTTTGGTAATTATTATTATTATTATTATTATTATTATTATTATTATTATTATTATTATTATTATTATTATTATTATTATTATTATTATTATTATTATTATTATTATTATTATTATTATTATTATCATTATTATTATTATTATTATTATTATTATTATTATTATTATTATTATCATCATCATCATTATTATTAAACATGACAGCCTTCAATGTGAGCTGTTCATAATTGTCATCATTTTCACTTATGAACAAAACGTTTGTAACTTTTGACAGCCCACCCCACCCCGTTATGACCAAAGTCATAATTTGTTCACCACCTTTCACGTTTAACTAGCGATACTGTTAAAACCTCTACTATGACCAGTTGGGTGAGAGCCTGGGTCACCAGGTAACATGCTTGGGCTTTTTCACTCCTGGGGACATGTAGGGGTGTTTATATGTAGTGATAACTTTGATTTTTTTAAAAGTTTATTGGCTGAAGTTTTGAATTTTTCCATCGATTTTTCGAAAATATTTATGAACAAAAATCATCTTTTAATTTTTGCCTCACCCATCCCACGCCCACATATGTCTTTTCTGCTCGATGAACTTAACTATTATGGCATAAAAGATCGGTCGGCCAAATTGTTAAGAAGTTATCTGATGGATAGAAAACAATATGTGGAACTTGACAATAACAAACCAGAATTTTTCCATTGACTACTGGCGTACAGCAATGATCTATTCTTGGACCACTATTTTGCCATAAATATATTACTAATAATCTTCGTGATAATATTCGAAAACTACCTTTTCAATTATATCAAGACAACAGTACTCGTATTACAGGGCAAGCCAGAGTTATTCCTATTACAGGATATAAACATGTTTACAACAACAACAAAAAATTAAGATATGACCTGCCGGATACTATAAATGATGCCCCGAGCAACATTCGGGACAGAGTATTTACACATAGCCTTAAAGGTTTTGCTAGTTACATTAAATCTTATTTTATTTCATGATACAGCGATTCATGCTCCACACCCAATTCTTACGTATATGCACATTCCTAACTCTTATCTAAGTATAATAAAACATAATGAGTTATAATGTAAATGTGACTAATACCTGTGTGTTTTTTAATCACTATTATTCTCATAGTGTCCAGCAGTATCTGTTAATATTGCCACTATCTTGTAACAATTCTGTGGGGGTGACTTTCATGACAGTGACAGCATCGACTGTCTTCATGAGATTCTCCCTGGCCAAATGTGAATCATTTGTATTTTATATTGCTCACCTGTATATTTTTGGCGAAATAAACTGTTTGTGAGTCTGAGTCTGAGTCTTTTCCATAAGCGAAAAATGAGTACAGTTTTGGACGGCCCCTTATTTCGCAATAAGAAACAAAGAAAGTCATTGTAGTAAAATAATTTGTTTATTAATCCTTTGTCAGGTGACAGATTGATCCAATGTCAATTTCTGGGACAACAGGTGCTTGAGTCTGGACGTGTTCAGGTGGCAACTTGAGCCAAGGTCAATTTAGGGGACAGCAGGGTAGATTCTTGGTCGTCGATGTGTTAATAAATTTGTCTTCGAACTTTTTCAGTTCTGCTGTGTAATCGACCCAGTGACAGCGCACAGATAAGGTCAAGGCTAACTATAAACTTTACCGGCGAATGAATGAAGGAGAAAGAAAGCAAGCAAGCAAGCAAGAGAGAAAGAGAGAGAGAGAGAGAGAGAGAGAGAGAGAGAGAGAGAGAGAGAGAGAGAGAGAGAGAGAGAAAGAAAGAAAGAAAGAAAGAAGGAAGGAAGGAAGGAAGGAAGGAAGGAAAGAAAGAAAGAAAGAAAGAAAGAAAGAAAGAAAGAAAGAAAGAAAGAAAGAAAGAAAGAAAGAAAGAAAGAAAGAAAGAAAGAAAGAAAACTTTTAAAGATTTTCTATTCAGTATTTATGTAACTCCTGCAACAATAAATTTTTCATGCGGATATGTCAAAACCTATAAATTAGAGTTCAGTCTATGATAGTTTTGAAGCTATTCAAGATGTAAATTTTGTGTATTTCCCCAAAATTGCGTGAATGAAACTGCTGCGTCGTTCATTCATAGTTCTTTGGATGCAGCTATCCCACAAATCTATCATTGAAGTTTGAATGACACTTCAGTCTATAATAGTTTTGAAGTTATTCAAGATTTAAATTTTGTGTATTCAGCTAATTTGCATAAATGAAAATGCTATACCTTTGGTTCGTGTTTCATGGGATGGGGGCTATGTCACAAACCTATCAATTGAAGTTGGAATGGCACCTCTGTCTAAAAGTTTTGAAGTTATTCCAGATTTAAAGTTTGTGTGTTGATCTAATTTGCATAAATTAAAATGCTACAACTTTGGTTCATGTTTCATTGGATGCAGTTATGTCACAAACTTCCAAATTGAAGTGGAAATGGCACCTCTATCTGTAATAGTTTGGAAGTTGTTCAAGAATTCAATTTTTTGTATTCACCTAATTTGCATAAATCAAAATGCTACAACTTTGGTACATGATTCATCGGATGCGGCTATGTCACAAACCTGTTAATTGAAGTTGGATTGGCACCTCTTTTTTAACAGTTTTGGAGATATTCATCTTTTAAATGTTTCCGATGCTCCTAATTAGCATTGTTTAAAATGCTACAATTTTGTTCACTGTCCAAATTGTTCAATATGAACAAGTACAAACAGAGCATCTAACACAATTATAGCCAATATATTTATCAAAGTTCTGGCACAAGCTACCACTTCCAAGTGACAGTTGACTTCAGTTTACCAGACAAAGCTACATTTTGTCAATGCCAATATATTTAACCCTTAAAGATTGGTTGCCTCCATAGCAGCCTCCTAGATTCGCTAAAGTTACTGGTGTGGGCGCTCGTCGGGCTAACAGCTTATCAACCCTCAGTTACGGCTGCTATGGAGGCAATTAGATTGGCAGCTGTCACAAACCTGTATGAACTACTTTAAATTTTGTGTCTATCTGTAATACGTTGGAAGATATGGAGCTTTGAAATTTTGAATTGCCCCTAAATTGCATAAATTTTAACATCATGAATGTTCCAAACAATATGCACAACTTCACAACGAGGTCTATCACCATGCCAAGTTTGGTATCTTTTTTTTGGAACAATAGTGTCCGAGAAAAAAAATGACCACATAATTCAAAGAAAGAAAGAAAGAAAGAAAGAAAGAAAGAAAGAAAGAAAGAGAGAGAGAGAGAGAGAGAGAGAGAGAGAGAGAGGGAGACAGAGAGAGAAAGAAAGAATTGAGGGAAAACAGGAAGTCTGTGTTCACACACCGCGTTAACTGCTTTTATATTATTAGGGAGCGAAGCTCCCTCTACGGCAATGGGACCCACCACGATCGACATGTTGTTCAGCTCGATTTTTTTGTCCATGACTGGAAGCCAATGGGTAAACTGGCTTTCTTCAGCAGAATCAGATAATAATCGGTCCCCATTGGTTAGCAGCCAAAGTCACTCAAACAGGGCCGCCGTCCATGGTTCATGGCGATTGGTTGAATTAAATAGGAATAAACTGTTTAAATTTAAACTCTCTATGCATTGCGTGGCAAAAATCAGGGGTGCACAAATTACTTAATTAAATTGAATGCATTCATTTATTTTCTATGCACCATAAATTACAAACTTGGCACTGTGTGAGTTATCGCATGTCCGTGCTTCCATGCCTCACACAATAAAGCGTGACGTCACGTAGCCTCGCGAGTCTCCGCCTATGAAGATTGCGTCACTATTTACAAATGATTGGCAGCGCAGCAGACGACAATTTGCTTCAGACTCTCACACTGCAGCGCCACCGTTCAGACCGGGTTGCACCATTGCGGACAAAAAAGGCAGAGGCAGAGCCCTAAATTTAAGGTAAAAGTTCTTTTATTGAGCACCCAAATTGAAGTCGATTATTAAAACAAGTCAGGAATGATGTATGTAAAAAGAAAAAGTGAAAAACCTACACAAAATTTAGGGAGAATGCAATGTAAACAAACTTATTCATCAGACTGCTCATTGAGTCCCATTAAAAATAAAATAAAACATCAAATTCAATTCAAACTTGCGCTTCGCTCCCCTTTCTGGGTTACACCCATTTATATTATTAGGGAGCGAAGCTCCCTCTACGGCAATGGGACCCACCACGATCGACATGTTGTTCAGCTCAATTTTTTTGTCCATGACCGGAAGCCAATGGGTAAACTGGCTTTCTTCAGCAGAATCAGATAATAATCGGTCCCCATTGGTTAGCAGCCAAAGTCACTCAAACAGGGCCGCCGTCCATGGTTCATGGCGATTGGTTGAATAAAATAGGAATAAACTGTTTAAATTTAAACTCTCTATGCATTGCGTGGCAAAAATCAGGGGTGCACAAATTACTTAATTAAATTGAATGCATTCATTTATTTTCTATGCACCATAAATTACAAACTTGGCACTGTGTGAGTTATCGCATGTCCGTGCTTCCATGCCTCAAACAATAAAGCGTGACGTCACGTAGACGCGCAAGTCTCCGCCTTTGAAGATTGCGTCACTATTTACAAATGATTGGCAGCGCAGCAGACGACAATTTGCTTCAGACTCTCACACTGCGGCGCCACCGTTCAGACCGGGTTGCACCATTGCGGACAAAAAAGGCAGAGGCAGAGCCCTAAATTTAAACTAAAAGTTCTTTTATTGAGCACCCAAATTGAAGTCGATTATTAAAACAAGTCAGGAATTATGTATGTGAAAAGAAAAAGTGAAAAACCTACACAAAAGTTATGGAGAATGCAATGTAAGCAAACTTATTCATCAGACTGCTCATTGAGTCCCATTAAAAATAAAATAAAACATCACATTCAATTCAAACTTGCGCTTCGCTCCCCTTTCTGGGTTACACCCATTTATAGGGAGCGAAGCTCCCTCTACGGCAATGGGACCCACCACGATCGACATGTTGTTCAGCTCGATTTTTTTGTCCATGACTGGAAGCCAATGGGTAAACTGGCTTTCTTCAGCAGAATCAGATAATAATCGGTCCCCATTGGTTAGCAGCCAAAGTCACTCAAACAGGGCCGCCGTCCATGGTTCATGGCGATTGGTTGAATTAAATAGGAATAAACTGTTTAAATTTAAACTCTCTATGCATTGCGTGGCAAAAATCAGGGGTGCACAAACTACTTAATTAAATTGAATGCATTGATTTATTTTCTATGCACCATAAATTACAAACTTGGCACTGTGTGAGTTATCACATGTCCGTGCTTCCATCATCCATGCCTCATTCAATAAAGCGTGACGTCACGTAGCAGCGCGAGTCTCCGCCTATGAAGATTGCGTCACTATTTACAAATGATTGGCAGCGCAGCAGACGACAATTTGTTTCAGACTCTCACACTGCGGCGCCACCGTTCAGACCGGGTTGCACCATTGCGGACAAAAAAGGCAGAGGCAGAGCCCTAAATTTAAGGTAAAAGTTCTTTTATTGAGCACCCAAATTGAAGTCGATTACATACGTTTTTACGGAGGTTAAATAAAACATGTACATGGCCAAACCTTTTTCAGTTCATTTTATGACGTGCATACCTACAGTTGATGTCAGGTTTCAACTTAGATTCGAAATATATACCAATAAAAAATAAAATAAAATAAAACATCAAATTCAATTCAAACTTGCGCTTCGCTCCCCTTTCTGGGTTACACCCATGCATATTATTAGGGAGCGAAGCTCCCTCTACGGCAATGGGACCCACCACGATCGACATGTTGTTCAGCTCGATTTTTTTGCCCATGACCGGAAGCCAATGGGTAAACTGGCTTTCTTCAGCAGAATCAGATAATAATCGGTCCCCATTGGTTAGCAGCCAAAGTCACTCAAACAGGGCCGCCGTCCATGGTTCATGGCGATTGGTTGAATTAAATAGGAATAAACTGTTTAAATTTAAACTCTCTATGCATTGCGTGGCAAAAATCAGGGGTGCACAAATTACTTAATTAAATTGAATGCATTGATTTATTTTCTATGCACCATAAATTACAAACTTGGCACTGTGTGAGTTATCACATGTCCGTGCTTCCATGCCTCACACAATAAAGCGTGACGTCATGTAGCAGCGTGAGTCTCCGCCTATGAAGATTGCGTCACTATTTACAAATGATTGGCAGCACAGCAGACGACAATTTGCTTCAGACTCTCACACTGCGGCGCCACCGTTCAGGCCGGGTTGCACGATTGCGGACAAAAAAGGCAGACTTGCGCTTCGCTCCCCTTTCTGGGTTACACCCATTCATAGGGAGCGAAGCTCCCTCTACGGCAATGGGACCCACCACGATCGACATGTTGTTCAGCTCGATTTTTTTGTCCATGACCGGAAGCCAATGGGTAAACTGGCTTTCTTCAGCAGAATCAGATAATAATCGATCCCCATTGGTTAGCAGCCAAAGTCACTCAAACAGGGCCGCCGTCCGTGGTTCATGGCGATTGGTTGAATTAAATAGGAATAAACTGTTTAAATTTAAACTCTCTATGCATTGCGTGGCAAAAATCAGGGGTGCACAAATTACTTAATTAAATTGAATGCATTGATTTATTTTCTATGCACCATAAATTACAAACTTGGCACTGTGAGTGTGTGAGTTATCGCATGTCCGTGCTTCCATGCCTCACACAATAAAGCGTGACGTCACGTAGCAGCGCGAGTCTCTGCCTATGAAGATTGCGTCACTATTTACAAATGATTGGCAGCGCAGCAGACGACAATTTGCTTCAGACTCTCACACTGCAGCGCCACCGTTCAGACCGGGTTGCACCATTGCGGACAAAAAAGGCAGAGGCAGAGCCCTAAATTTAAGGTAAAAGTTCTTTTATTGAGCACCCAAATTGAAGTCGATTATTAAAACAAGTCAGGAATGATGTATGTTGGGCCTAAAAAAATGACACTTATCCAGGTCTTTTTTCTAAGTTATGATTTTTGTAAAAAATAAAAGTTTAAAGCTAAAAAAATTGTTATCAGGGCTTTTGGATGATGTATAACATTCAGTACATTTTTGTGATTATATACGTTTTTACGGAGGTTAAATAAAACATGTACATGGCCGAACCTTTTTCAGTTCATTTTATGACATGCATACCTATAGTTGATGTCAGGTTTCAACTTAGATTCGAAATATATACCAATAAAAAATAAAATAAAATAAAACATCAAATTCAATTCAAACTTGCGCTTCGCTCCCCTTTCTGGGTTACACCCATGCATATTATTAGGGAGCGAAGCTTCCTCTACGGCAATGGGACCCACCACGATCGACATGTTGTTCAGCTCAATTTTTTTGTCCATGACCGGAAGCCAATGGGTAAACTGGCTTTCTTCAGCAGAATCAGATAATAATCGGTCCCCATTGGTTTGCAGCCAAAGTCACTCAAACAGGGCCGCCGTCCATGGTTCATGGCGATTGGTTGAATTAAATAGGAATAAACTGTTTAAATTTAAACTCTCTATGCATTGCGTGGCAAAAATCAGGGGTGCACAAATTACTTAATTAAATTGAATGCATTGATTTATTTTCTATGCACCATAAATTACAAACTTGGCACTGTGAGTGTGTGAGTTATCGCATGTCCGTGCTTCCATGCCTCACACAATAAAGCGTGACGTCACGTAGCAGCTCGAGTCTCTGCCTATGAAGATTGCGTCACTATTTACAAATGATTGGCAGCGCAGCAGACGACAATTTTCTTCAGACTCTCACACTGCGGCGCCACCGTTCAGACCGGGTTGCACGATTGCGGACAAAAAAAGGCAGAGGCAGAGCCCTAAATTTAAGGTAAAAGTTCTTTTATTGAGCACCCAAATTGAAGTCGATTATTAAAACAAGTCAGGAATGATGTATGTAAAGAGAAAAAGTGAAAAACCTACACAAAAGTTAGGGAGAATGCAATGTAAACAAACTTATTCATCAGACTGCTCATTGAGTCCCATTAAAAATAAAATAAAACATCAAATTCAATTCAAACTTGCGCTTCGCTCCCCTTTCTGGGTTACACCCATTCATATTAGGGAGCGAAGCTCCCTCTACGGCAATGGGACCCACCACGATCGACATGTTGTTCAGCTCGATTTTTTTGTCCATGACCGGAAGCCAATGGGTAAACTGGCTTTCTTCAGCAGAATCAGATAATAATCGGTCCCCATTGGTTAGCAGCCAAAGTCACTCAAACAGGGCCGCCGTCCGTGGTTCATGGCGATTGGTTGAATTAAATAGGAATAAACTGTTTAAATTTAAACTCTCTATGCATTGCGTGGCAAAAATCAGGGGTGCACAAATTACTTAATTAAATTGAATGCATTGATTTATTTTCTATGCACCATAAATTACAAACTTGGCACTGTGTGAGTTATCGCATGTCCGTGCTTCCATGCCTCACACAATAAAGCATGACGTCACGTAGTAGCGCGAGTCTCCGCCTATGAAGATTGCGTCACTATTTACAAATGATTGGCAGCGCAGCAGACGACAATTTGCTTCAGACTCTCACACTGCGGCGCCACCGTTCAGACCGGGTTGCACGATTGCGGATTAAAGAGGCAGAGGCAGAGCTTCGCTCCCCTTTCTGGGTTACACCCATTCATATTAATATGAATGGGTGTAACCCAGAAAGGGGAGCGAAGCCTTTTTTGTCCGCAATCGTGCAACCCGGTCTGAACGGTGGCGCCGCAGTGTGAGAGTCTGAAGCAAATTGTCGTCTGCTGCGCTGCCAATCATTTGTAAATAGTGACGCAATCTTCATAGGCGGAGACTCGAGCTGCTACGTGACGTCACTTTTTATTGTGTGAGGCATGGAAGCACGGACATGCGATAACTCACACAGTGCCAAGTTTGTAATTTATGGTGCATAGAAAATAAATCAATGCATTCAATTTAATTAAGTAATTTGTGCGCCCCTGATTTTTGCCACGCAATGCATAGAGAGTTTAAATTTAAACAGTTTATTCCTATTTAATTCAACCAATCGCCATGAACCATGGACGGCGGCCCTGTTTGAGTGACTTTGGCTGCTAACCAATGGGGACCGATTATTATCTGATTCTGCTGAAAAAGCCAGTTTACCCATTGGCTTCCGGTCATGGACAAAAAAATCGAGCTGAACAACATGTCGATCGTGGTGGGTCCCATTGCCGTAGAGGGAGCTTCGCTCCCTATTAGGGAGCGAAGCTCCCTCTACGGCAATGGGACCCACCACGGTCGACAAAAAAATCGAGCTGAACAACATGTCGATCGTGGTGGGTCCCATTGCCGTAGAGGGAGCTTCGCTCCCTATTGGGGAGCGAAGCTCCCTCTACGGCAATGGGACCCACCACGGTCGACATGTTGTTCAGCTCGATTTTTTTGCCCATGACCGGAAGCCAATGGGTAAACTGGCTTTCTTCAGCAGAATCAGATAATAATCGGTCCCCATTGGTTAGCAGCCAAAGTCACTCAAACAGGGCCGCCGTCCGTGGTTCATGGCGATTGGTTGAATTAAATAGGAATAAACTGTTTAAATTTAAACTCTCTATGCATTGCGTGGCAAAAATCAGGGGTGCACAAATTACTTAATTAAATTGAATGCATTGATTTATTTTTTATGCACCATAAATTACAAACTTGGCACTGTGTGAGTTATCGCATGTCCGTGCTTCCATGCCTCACACAATAAAGCGTGACGTCATGTAGCAGCGCGAGTCTCCGCCTATGAAGATTGTGTCACTATTTACAAATGATTGGCAGCGCAGCAGACGACAATTTGCTTCAGACTCTCACACTGCGGCGCCACCGTTCAGACCGGGTTGCACCATTGCGGACAAAAAAGGCAGAGGCAGAGCCCTAAATTTAAGGTAAAAGTTCTTTTATTGAGCACCCAAATTGAAGTCGATTATTAAAACAAGTCAGGAATGGTGTATGTAAAAAGAAAAAGTGAAAAACCTACACAAAAGTTAGGGAGAATGCAATGTAAACAAACTTATTCATCAGACTGCTCATTGAGTCCCATTAAAAATAAAATAAAACATCAAATTCAATTCAAACTTGCGCTTCGCTCCCCTTTCTGGGTTACACCCATTCATCTTAAATCTTTCGCCAGATGGCAGCTTGATTCAAGGTTAGCTTTGGGAACAATAGCAGTAGGCACAGGGAGACTGTAAAATTGTGTTCGGCCTTCACTCTGGCCCCTATAGATAAATGACATTTATGTATAGGGGCCAGAGTGAAGGCCGAACACAATTTTTACAGTCTCCCTGTGGCAGTAGGTGTCCGTTGTTCAGAAGTGAGTGCTGGAGACTTGACGTGTTCACAAACTTTGAACCTTTCCAGTTCTGCTGTATAACTGACTCGGTGACAGCAAGCAGACATGGTTAACTTCAAGCAGGTGCGTATTCAAAATATGAAAATGGTACTTATACCAGTGTTTACTTCTCATAAGTTAGGTGTTTGCAAGTATGGACGATAATACAGTGCTATAGGCCCAGACTATTAGTATTGCCATGGCATAGTAGCACTTCTTTTTCGAAACCAGTTTACTTTTGGCATCATGAATACGGTCACACTAAACACCAAAAACAAGCGGAACCAAGCGAAAACAAGAGGAACCAAGCGAAAACAAGAGGAAACGTCCGGAACCAAGTTAAATTTTGTTGAGATTATCTTCATATGTGATTTTACATGCTTGTTTTATGTCATGTTGACGACATATAATACAAATGAGGCATTTTTGGTCGACTTGCTGGTGCATTATACCGCTAAAACCGCTACCGTTAACTCAGCGAAAACAAGACCGGTACGCCATACAGCTACACTAGGCTTTGAACCAAGCGAAAACAAGAGGAAACGTCCGGAACCAAGTTAAATTTTGTTGAGATTATCTTCATATGTGATTTTACATGCTTGTTTTATTCATGTTGACGACATATAATACAGATATGGCATTTTTGGTCGACTTGCTGGTGCATTATACCGCTAAAACCGCTACCGTTAACTCAGCGAAAACAAGACCGGTACGCCATACAGCTACACTAGGCTTTAGTGCATAGCCATGAGTGCGAAAATCCTTTCTCACTTGTTGGTCGAGTCGGCCCGGTCGAGTGGCTTGAATCTTGAAACTAAAGAATTACCTCATTCTCTATTCCCAATTGAATACATATATATATATAATTTTTTAAATAAAAGCGACCTGATTTTTCCCCTGTTGCTTTTTTTATGTTTGGGGGCCTTTCATTTTCTCACTATCCATTTTTTTCAACCTTTGTTGTTTATGTTTTGGGGCCTTTCATTTTCTCAAGGGAGGAACAATCTTGTTTATTAATCAATAGAAACCATTACCATTGTCAAAATTAGTGTTGGGGGTGGGTGGGTGGGTGAGGGACTGTCCAGGAAAATTTTCAGTCGATATTAACTGGCCTGTATAAACAATAAACACACCAAAAACTTGTTGCCTTTTGTCTTTATGTTTGGGGGCCTATCATTTTCTCAGTATCAAATTTTTTCTAAAGCCTACCCGCACTTTATTTAATTATTCATAATTTAATCAATTATTTATGCCATTATTACTATGAGGCATATATATATATATGTATATATATAAGCGTGAGTTTTGTTTTTTTTCTTCTTGAATTTCCAAGGGAAGAACAATCTTCTTTATTAATCAATAGAAACCATTACCATTGTCCAAAATAAGGTTTGGGGGGACTCTGTCCAGGTAAATTTTCAGTAGATATTAACTGGCTTCGGAAATAAGTGCTTGGGAAAAGTCTCTGTGCCCTTACACGTCTCAATTTTCTGTTTTCTGAAGAGCTTGCTTATTTAATAAATGACGTGTTGTTATTTAATAATGATATCTCGGATATTGTGCTCCCCTCCTTATTACATTCAGGAACAATAAGAATAAGGTCTGCTATGCAGGCAAGGTTTCAATTGAATTGTTTAAAAGAAAAAAAAAGCCGATTATAGTATGTCTTGTTAGTCCTATTTGCATGATACTTATTTTTCTTAGATGATCAGGAGTCACATAATTAACGTGAATTTAATTAAGTCTGTCACACATGGAACAGTAAAATACTACCTACAGTGCAGTATGCCCGGCGATTTGGTCTGTCTAGCAGGAAAATGTCACCCGATCTCCAGATGTTATGAAAGGATTGATGGATCCATTATGTTTACCACATTTCTCACCATATATATTTTATTTCAATACTTGCTTCTTTCATGTGAATCTTCTGTTTAGATTTTGTAGCACGCTCATGTAAAGTACAGGCAAAATGTTATCAAAACCATGTACAAGTGTAGTGTTTACAAATGAAGTTTATAAAAATTGTTAATGGTTGAGTCCTTGTGGATGTAACTGGCAAGAGTCCTTGCTATCAGAGGAACGGATGCAGTGTTGTAGGTTATGGCAATATACAGAGTGATATATGTTATTTAGTTGATTATTTTAAGGTACCTGATTTTGAAGGGTTATATTCATTTCATTGCAAAACATCCATGTGTATTCAATTATATATTGATGTCAAAGACGAAGAGTTACAACTATGTTACAAGCGAACATGTATATTCAGAGCTCCCATCAGTTTATCTTAATTGGTCATCCCTCAGTGCACACAGTTGACACGTCTGGACTTACAGGTACATGGTGAGTGGTCCCTTCTATCAGGAGTTTTTGATGATTCAGAAGGTACACCAAGTGATTTACTGTTGTACACAATACTAGAGAAAGATATACAGATCATGCTGGGGGGACTATCTGACAAGAAGAACTGTAAATGTTGCATTGGAGACCAACTGCATGCTGTCCTTTTTTTATATCCCCTTTCTATTTTTTTCTTACTATTTTTCCAATCTAAGGATTTGTTTTGAAATTGATTAAGGGGTTTTCTAGATAAGTTGAGCACTCATTTTGTTTACCTGTCAATAGTTTTATTCTTTGTGCAAAAGTAAAAACAACAACAACAAAATCAATGATTTGAGGACCAGAGCTATTACCAGTAGTTAACGTGAGGTTAGCTCTCAATAACATTACATTGAAATAATTTGCACTGTAGTGTAAATGTATCCTTTACCCAATGATTTCAAGACTCGAGCTGAGTATTACCAGTAGTTTACGTTGGATTAGCTCTCAATAAAATTATGAATCATATAAAAGGCACATGGTGTGATGACAAGGATGATGATGATGATGATGATGATGATGATGATGATGATGATGATGATGATGATGATGATGATGATGATGATGATGATGATGATGATAAAGTACTTTATGGGAAGGATTGTTCAGGTCAAACATCTATATAGTTTTACATCTTATGCTCTTAATCAACATTCTAAAGCTACCCACTGATGTTTATACAGTGATACCTCTTTTGAGAGACCACCCCCAGCGGCTGGTCAAAATGCGGTCTCTCAAAACAGGTGGTCTTTCATTAGAGGTACAACAACACGGAAAAGATAGCGCAGTGTTCTGAGAGAGCGGTCTCTCATTACAGGGGTCTCTTAAGAGAGGTACCACTGTAATAATAAAGGACTTCATGGCAATGATTGAATAAACTATACTCGTGCATTTTTACACTCTCCATGTTCATCGTGTCCATGTATTTGAAATGCCAAAATTAATAATTATTACACCATTTAATAGATAGAACATTATAATATGTTGGGGGGGGGGTGTTACATCAAAACCAACAGTCTATTGAGTAAGCTGAGCAGGCAGTTGAGTACCCTGAATGCTGGAACTGTCTCCAAATACAGTGGAAACTGTATTGTTTTCTTGTCTACTTTGAGTATACTAACACAGAACTTGGTCTGCTTTGCAGGCAAACATCATGTGAATGTATTGTCATGTGTGTGAAGTATTAATGGATAGTTTTTCTGAAATAGCAATACACACATATAATATGTTGAGTGTATAACCCAGCAGCTGAACACCCCATCCTCGGACTACTGAACACCTCTCACCACTGAACACTTTCACTCGGTCCCCAGGGTGTTCGGCAGTGAGAGATTTCACTGTACATGTTTGAGTGAAACAATTTGAGCTATTTGAGATTTTCATTCTTGTCATGGCATGCTGTATTATCTTGCAAAATTAGTTTACTTCTATTGGATTACCTAATAGTTACATAAAGATATCTTTATTGACATTAATCTTTTTACAAAGATGTAGTCACTTATATACAAGACAAGTACATGTACATTACACATAGACAATCAAACAAAACAAAAACAGACAAGAAACAAAAACAAAACAAATCAAACCAAAAAATAATAATAATAAGGATTCTGGTGAATAGGACTAGTCGAAGACAAAAGACTCAATTGAAATGATAATAAGTGGTGTTACAATAGTCATTGATCTAGATGCCCTCTAAAATAGAAATGAACAGCACTATAGTGTCCCAAATGCTACACAAATTATATACATGCATGGCTGTATTAACAGAACATTTGTTTGTTCATTAATCCTCAATATGATTGTTGCATATGATGCAAACAGTTTATTTTTGTTTCTAACTACAATTGTTTTCTATGGAGCAACTGTTCTTTGCATCTTCTGGTTTCATCTTCCAATCCCTTCATGTATATGCTGTTATGTGATCACATGCTGAGGCTGGACACCTGTCCACTGGGGGAGCAATAAAGTGACCTACAATCTATTCACACCTTTGCTTGTGCTGCCAATTCTTTGTTTCAGTTGATACCTTTACCACAGCATATCTAATCCCCACAGACACTTCCTGCTGTGCCTGATGCCTGCAGGAGTACAGGCACAGTCAGTGGTGACATTCATGACCCCAGTTCAGTCTTGGTCAGCCTTCCACTGAGGACAGACCAGTTTACTCATTTTCAAATCTCGGGTTGTTTCGTCATATTGGTTAGGCGACGTGCACCAAGATATCCCTGTGCCGTTTGTGGCTCTGGTTGAAGGGGGGTAAGGGGGGGGGGGGGTTCAGTACGCTGGTACAGTAATTATTTTTCTAGAGTATGCAGTACGGCAAATAAAATCTTTCAAAATTTTGGATAGTACGAAGTTCGTAAAATAAGAGGGCTTCCAGTACGCCAGTACGGTAAATAAAAAGCCCCAGCACGCCAGTACGGCAAACCCCTTTCCCACCCTCCTGGTTTTTTCTCAAACGTCATAATGGGAAGGGTTTTCATGGAATAAGAGAGGTAACAATCACCAGTTATCTGTGTATTCAGCTGAATACACAATCCAACACACACAGAATTTTTCAGGGCTAGAGATGTGTATTCCCATTTGATTGCATGTTCAATTAACCTCAAATTAAAAGACTGCTTTCAAAGCTGCAAGATTAAAATCTATATGAACATTTCAACATGTACATAATTTTACCACACAAATGTTGCTGTTTCTGCAACGAGTGGTTTTAAAGTTATTATGTTGTAAATTACAATAAAAAGTAATGGGAATACACAACTCCGGCCATGAATAACCAATATGCATGCCCTTCACACGAGAGGAGTAGAAGTTTCTGTTCTTGCTCTCTCCTTTTAAAGCTAAAAATTCACTTTCGATATTGAACAATTTGGGACGGGAATATGTATATATATATATATATATATATATATATATATATATATATATATATACATATACATATTTATTTATGAGAGAGAGAAGAGATGTCGCTTGACGCCATGACCGCCCCACCATCATGTCTGAGTCGGAACTCAGACATTTTGTTTTTCCAAAATCTCAGAAACTGCTGCACGTGCAATCACCATATTTGGCACATAGATTCATCTTCCAATAGTGTGCATCTGGGTATTGAATTGACAGGTTTATAGTTATGCCAATTTGAGGCAATTAAAATTTCAACTCATTCCATACTATGGTGACAGGCCATGGTCAGTGCTTCTGTTTTAGGCACTGACTTAACACCATCAAGAATGTTGGTACTTGAGTAAAAGCTCTTTTCATGAAGAATTTAAATAGGTGTTGTCTTAAATCTAGATAAATATATGGATAAGTTGAGTTAAAGGCTTCATATGTTCCGCACATAAAGTATAGGTGTGTGATACAGCCCTTTCCTTTGTGCAGTGAAGCAGAGTTGTTAGATTTTGATCTATGCAAATTTGGTACTTATGGATAATTTAAATCATGAATATCTTCACAACTATTACAGATAGGGATGCTAAACCAAATTTACAAGTTTGTGATATAACCTTTTCCTTTGAGCAGTAAAGCAAAATTGTAGGATTTTAATTTTTGCAAATTAGTCACTTATGAAAAAATCTAATCATGAATATCTTCAAAACTATTATAGATAGAGATGCCAAATCAACTGAAATTTATGGGTTTATGATACAACCCTATCCATTGAACATTGAAGCAAGGCTATATGATTTTAATTTATGTAAATTTGGCACATATGACAAGTGAAAATTATCTATACTATAGGCATATCATTGAATCTATTACTAAATTCCAGAAGCTGCCAAATTCGCAGCCTGAAGGCCGCAGATCTCATTTTTTCAGCAAATGAAATGCAGCATTGAAAATATTCCTGGCTTTCAAGGCACACATACAGTTTGGTTTCTTTCTTTCTTTCTTTCTTTCTTTCTTTCTTTCTTTCTTTCTTTCTTTCTTTCTTTCTTTCTTTCTTTCTTTCTTTCTTTCTTTCTTTCTTTCTTTCTTTCTTTCTTTCTTTCTTTCTTTCTTTCTTTCTTTCTTTCTTTCTTTCTTTCTTTCTTTCTTTCTTTCTTTCTTTCTTTCTTTCTTTCTTTCAAGAAATTTAACATTTGAATTTAACAAACCCCCGCACAAAAATTTAAACTTACATTTGTTTCTGACATTTGTCTCTAACATTTGTTTCTAATAGTACAGTAAAACATGACCCATATTCATAAATTCATAAGCCAAAAATGATAACAAAGAGATTCCAGAGTTACCAAACGTCAACATTAACATTGTTCCCAGCCTCACTTTGGACTTTCAGCTCGATCTCATGTGACCCTACCCGTTCCTAAATGTTATCAAATGTTGTTAAATTTGGTAACAATAAAAGTAAAGGGGAAAGCAAATAAAAATATTGGAAGTTTTGTTAGTTTTGGTATATGGCTGGCAGTTTAAGCGTAGGAGTGCCAAGTATTGAGGAAAGTAACTGTTAGAAAATATTGTTAGATTTGTTAAGTGACAGTTAAAGTAATTTTGGGAGGTAATTAAAACTGTTAGGAATTTTTGTCCGTTTTGGTAAGTGACTGGCAGTATAAACACGTTCAAGCATTGAGGAAAGTAAATAAAATATAAAATATTGTTAAATTTGGTACACGTCGGTCAGTTTTAATGAAAGAGTTCCGTACTATATATAACGACACTTGTTTCCTATGTTTAGTGACGTTATCGATCAGACCTTGTTTTCGCACCAACATAATGGCGCCGGCTTCACCGTACATCGACACTTCTTATTGCAATTTTCCCATATAGAAATGATTATCTTACATTTGTTTTTGCTATAATAATCTTTATTTTAACATTGACTAAAATTAATAGCATTGTTTCCGCACGTTTCCTCTTGTTTTCGCTTGGTTCCTCTCGTTTCCGGTGTTTAGTGAGACCCTCATGAATATACTAGGCCAACCTCAGACTTAGTCAAGGGCTTCCAGGGCCCGTGGGACGTGATATTATAGTTAGACAGATCATTTTATTGACATCATTACAAAGGGTCCGTTCAGACCTGCATGTCAGGAATCTGTTGCACTACTTTTCTTAAGCTTGGCCTTGGGCCATTTATAAATATATATTATACACGATCATGTGACGATGTAGATCTATCAGTTATCGATAGGCTAAGCCGTGCAGTTTGTAAAAATGCAGCACAATGCGCCACTGACCATAGGCATAGATAGAAAAATTGTTGTTATAAATCAGAGACTTCAAGTTCTAAGCTGTACTTCCATGGTAAAACCAAAACAAAGTTGTCTTTTCTTGAAGAGAGCAGGTGGTCTATGTAAGACATGTCACTTCAATTCTGGTGACGAGCTTGTCAAAACAATGTTCTTATTCTCAACATAGCAACTGAAAACTCCGTACAGATGAATTTCGAAGTGGGTCAGTAGAGCAAACATTTTTTTTGTATAAGACACATGAAATCAGTTTATGAAAAATCCAAAAAGCTAGTCTCTGTGATTATTAAAAATAGAATAGAATAAGCTTTACTGATACATGGTCAGTATGGTACAGCATACAAATAATATAAATACATGGTTTCAAGATGGACAGAGCAAAATAATGTCAGGGCGAGAAAATTCCGTCATGACATGGGTTTACTTGTCCAAGGACAAGTGCCCCTATATTTTACATGTTATTTTTCTGAATTTTCACTTGTCCTGCACCAAATTTTACTTGTCCCGGACATTGGACATAGGAATTTTCTCACCCTGAATATAATTAAATATACTACTGTAGAACATTTTACAAAGTGCCACACCTGTTTGTTGCAGCCAGGGACGTGCTATAGATGGACTACCAATGGCAGGGCCCCCTTTGTACCATCTATGTTGCCGCTGCTCAAGTGATCGGGTGTTTGAGCGAGCACCTTCAGTGCTGAACAAACACAACTCCACGGTCCGCGCTGGCCGCTGGAGGTCTCGTGGGCCAGGTCACGCGATGAAAGGCGAGAATAATCGCGTCACCGACTGAAATGTGCAAAATTTTTCACCGTGTTCCACATTTTAATGTCAAAATTTAGCATTACGCCGGATTCAGCTACAAGAAATGAAAGCACCATCATGATCCTACTGGCATACACTATCCATCTAAAAGTACATTTTTCATTGCTGATTACGGCGTAAGGAGTTATTACGCACGCAAGTTGTCTAACTTTGCATCATTTTGGACAGAAAAAATGCAAAAACTAGCCCTTTTATCGGCTGATTTCAACAAAAAACACATCGATGGACTCGCACGGTTCTGATTCAAACGATGATACTGGTTGCGCACGCATAAAACTCTCCGTTTTTGAACTTGGTACAAAAGCACACCCGATGTAAGTAACCCGATACAACGGAACGCGGAAACATAGATGGAACAACAATCGGACTGAGCAGGGGAGATTAACTTGAGCGGAGCTACTGAACACGCTTTGTAGTCGTCGCGCCCAGTTGACCACTAAAGGGATTAGCGCTCCCGTTGGCAGTCCATCTATAGCACGTCCCTGTTGCAGCCAAGATGTAACATAACATTAGGTTGTTTGTGGCCGACATGATGTCATATAATATTAGGTTGTTTTACAGATTTTGCAACCAACAGGGATTATTAGTATGCCGTAGTGTATAGTTTTCTCTCAAACAGGTGGTAATAAGGCTACCATGGCTGCGATTATGTAAATTAACCCAGTACTAATGACACTGCTACACAGTCCATACATCAAGACTGGAAAACTTCCCAGTTCGCCCTTAACAGCAGCTGTTGATGATTTCCTATGAATGCCCAAGATAAAGTGGCAATATTTAACATGTATTTGCTCAAAAGGGAGGTGGTCACATTTTGTAATAAGATTATTGGAGTTGAGGCCCGGTGTGTAAAAGGGGGCCCAATTTTCACATCCATATGTGGCTACAGGTAAAACCAGACAATCAACAAGTTTTAGAGCTACATTAATGTCCCCATTGATCAGACAGTATCTTAATTTGAATAGAATTTTTGAGGACTTTTCTTTCAGTTTGTTGACTGCTGCATTAAAATTACCAGAAGATGTAAATTCGATACCCGGGTAGCAGTAATTACTAATGATTTCCAATTCGTGACCCTTGTAGTAAATTTATATTTTTTTTAATTTGGTGACCTCCCTTGTTGAATATCATTATTTTGGTTTTGTTTAGGTTAACAGTGAGTTTCCATCTGTCACAATAAGCCTGTAGCTTATTCAGTCCATTTTGTAGACCATTGTGTGAATCTAACAATAGGATTAAATCGTCTGCATACATTAAACAATTCAAGTTACTATCTGCAAGTTGTACAGGGTTACATGTGTGATCAAAGATGCTTGGTAAATCATGCAGGAATATATTGAACATACCGGGACTCAATACAGATCCCTGTTTCACCCCAACATTAGATGTGAATTTTTCAGTGACACCATGACTGGTTCTGACTGCATATGAGACTTCATTATACATGTCAGTAAGTAGAGATAATAAACTAGAAAAGAAGATTTGCTTCACTGCAAATCTGTCTGGGTGCCTTCAAAATGAGAACAGTTTGAAATGCTATACTTTGCCATTGTTCAACATAATCTAAATGTCGTGTATTAGCCTAATTTTTATAAATTAAAATGTTCAGCTTTGGTTCTTGTTTCAAGGGTTGTGGCCATGTCCCAAACTTATAAAGTGAAGGTTGAATAAAACTACTATCTATAATAGTTTGAAAGCTAGTCAGCATTTTAATTTTGTGTATTTGTCTAATTTGCATGAATCATCAGCCTAAAAGAAATTTGGTTTATTGTTCATTGGATGGGGTTATGCCACAAACCCATAAATTGAAGTAGAAATGGCACCTCTATAATAGATTTGAAGCTATTAAAGATTTACATTTTGCATATCCACCTAATTTGCAAAAATTAAAATCCTACAACTTTGGTTCATGGTTCATTTGATGCGGCTTTGCCACAAACCTACAAATTGAAGTTGGAGTGGCATCTCTATGTATAATAGTTTTGGAGATACTCAACTTTTAAATTTTTCAATGCCCCTTATTAGCATAATTTGAAATTCTACAACTATACTGTCCCAGTGTTGCCAACCCTGCCGGATTTCCCGGGAGACTCCCGGAATTTTATGCTGAAAATTCTTGAAAAAGTGTGGATTTTTGACAATTCTAAATAACCTCCCGGAATTTCATCAATATATCCCTTCTATATTTCATATGAATTTATCAATCTCCCGTAACTTGACTCTTTATCTCCCGGATTTTAAGTTTGGCAGGTTGGCAACACTGCTGTCCGTTATAGTGGCAAGTGTCAAAAAGGTATATATGCACATTGAAATTTTGAGTCCATCTGCAATAGATTGGAAGATATGGCGCTTTTAAAATTTTTGTTGCCTCTAAAATTTGCATTATTTTAAACATCATGACTGTTCCAAATGAGATGCACAATTTTGCTGGTTATGTCAGTCACCATGGCCATTTTGGTGGTTTTTTCCAATATTGTCTGAAAAAAACTCTGGACCAATTTGGTCAGAAAGAAAGGCGGACATTGGCCTTATATTTCTTTGTTAATTTATCTGAGATGAAAGACACACTTGTCCTATGTTACCACTTTTGTCTGGCATAAGGAGTGGTCTTAAATTGCAAATACCACTGTACAGTGAAACCTCTCTATAGTGAGCACCCTCGTGACCAGAGAAAAGTGCCCACTCCTGAGAGGGTCAGCCATTCTAGGCAGTATAGATGAGTATATGTGCAAATACAGTGTACACATATTATAATTCAGAGGGATGTTTATACATGCAATACAAAACTGTCTTTGTCCCTTTATTACATAAACAAATTTCAACAGATGCTGTCACAAAACTACATGTACATGTACCTCTGAACTGAGACATGCACTATACTGACTCAATATTGGCTATGAAGAACAAGCTTCATCTCACTGGTTACAAGAAAACAAAGACATGGAAGTGTCCATTGAGATGACACAAATCCACACACTTTTTCAAAATTCACCAAAATGTGAAAACAGTCACTGAGGACTGTAAGTCAGACTTTGATCCAGTCCAGCAAACTCAGCTCTGTGTGTAGTCTATTTTTACCAGAGGGTACACTCTTGCTTGTTCTGCCTAGAAGTCCAGTTCCTCCAGTCTGATCCCTTGGGACTGATTGATAAGACCAGCAGACTCCTAGCCTTAGGAACAGACCAGCTAGGACACTCTGACTGGTCAGTCCCAGCCATGGTGCACTTACAGCTCTGTGCAGCATTAGTGTGAACATGGATCAGATATGTTTTTTGCATGAACGGAAAGAGATTCTCTGTATTTTATTGAGAACCTCATTACACAGTTGTTGGGAGTTCACCCCCACCTCCCATTTGCCATAAGACCTAAACCTTTCAAACCACAAACCCAGCGGGCATGGCTAGAAGGCTGCCTGTGAGACAGGTTCAAGTATCATGAATGCAAAATGGTTGCCGAGCACCATGGAGGCTTATATAACATGCAGTACAGCAGAAGCCCTAGTCAAAATGTGGACTGTTGGGTATATTCACTGAATTTAGCATACATTAAAATTCCCCAACTTTTGTGTGCATGCTATTGGATTTGCCCAATGTCTCAAACCTATATGTGTAAGTTAGAAATTTGTGTCTATCTATAATATATTTGAAGATATAAAGCTTTTAAAATTTGAATGGCCCATAATTTGCATAATTTTAAACATCATGACTATTCCAAGACAGGTGTTTAATTTCACTGGTGGGTCAGTCATAATGGCAAGTTTGGTGGTTTTAGGAATAATAGTGTCCGAGAAAAACTCCGGACAAATTTGGTCGTAAAGAAGAAAGGAAAGGAAGGAAGGAAGGAAGGGAGGGGGGAGAGAGAGAGAGAGAGAGAGAGAGAGAGAGAGAGAGAGAGAGAGAGAGAGAGAGAGAGAGAGAGAGAGAGAGAGAGGAAGGAAGGAAGGAAGGAAAAACAAAATGCCTGGGTTGGCACCCAGACATAATTACCACCTACACCACACTTTATGAGTCTGTAAAAGAGGGCCTGACGCCACACAGTCTCAAAGGCAGACTTGAAATCTACGAAGCATGTAAATAAATATTTCCTTGGCAGTTTGTTGGTGTATTTATCGAGGATAGTTTTCAGGGTTAAGAAATGATCTGTGGTTCTACATTTAGGTCTCAAACCAATTTGGTTAATTGGGATATGATTGTGTTCTTCAGGAAAGTCTGTTAGTCGGTTATTCAAAATTGTACACATCAGTTTTCATAAGTGGCTAGAAACAGCATCCCTTTATAATTTTCTGGACAGTGGATGCTACCTTTTTGTGTACAGGAGTTAACAAATTTACTGTCCACAAATCTGGGAAAGTTCCATTAGCTAATTATTTTGCTGAACAAAATGGTTAATATCAGAAGTAGCTCCACAGTAGCACTTTTTATCATTTCATTTTCAATTCCATCATATCCAGCTGATTTGTTATTTTTCAGCTTAGAAACTGCCTTAAGTAGTTCTCCAGAAGTTATTCTAAAATTAAGTGCCTTAAACACTTTGTCTCTGTTTTCTCTGATGAAGTCTTCAATGTCTGGATCAGTGTAGTGTCCTGTAGGCTAGCGGCAAATGCTTCAAAAGTGCCCTAAAAATAGGTGCAACCCCAACCAAAGGTATAACAAAACACAACCTATATCAAAATGTGCGCACATGTCTCCTCTTTACAGAAAAATAGGTTGTGGAGTCTGAAAAGCGTTTTTTGGTATGTTTACACACCCGTTTTTATGGCAACCTCTATTTTTTGTGGAAAATGACTACTTTTCACTAATTTTTTAATATCTGCCTTAATTTTAAAGATAAGCACTCCAAATTTCATCAGAAGGTAGCACTAACCTTACCCTTTCAACAGGCGTGAAGCTTTTAAAAAAATATTTGACTAACATCATTATTATTATAATTATATGCAAAATTTTGTCATCTATTTGGCAATATAAATACCTCTATTTGTTGACGTTGTTTGCTGCAGTTGCCAAATTACCAAAAATGGGGGTAAATGTTAAATGATGAAGGTAATATATTTCCAGGGATATACTGATACCAAATTTACTGGAGTATATGAAGTGGACACCATTACATGTATGCAAATTAGGCTTCAAATGTCGGGGTTTTTGAAGCCATTCTAGAGATGTTTATCACACATTATGTGTTGGACCAATGCAAAAAGTTACATTTCCTTGAAAAGTGCTTCAAAGCATATAGAACATAGAATCGTAATCGTCTTATCAACATTTTTCGTTCACAGCTTTACTGAAATTTTATGGGTCCGCCGGGGGGGGGGGGGCATTATGTTTATGGGTTGTCTGGTCTGGCTAGCTTGTGCAAAAGTGCTTTCTCCAGAACGCATTGTTGGAATTTGAGCAAATTTAGCATATATATTACCGAAAAAAAATATGAAGTGAAGACAGTTTAGAAACCCTATCATTAAATTTATGCAAATGATGTCATCTTGAAATTAGGATTTTATAATTTATGTGTTGTGTTGTAGGGCACCAGAAAGCACAAATCTGGGCACATTTCTTTAACTTCCAGAGTCCATGTCGGATTCTAACTCTGCTATGTGATTTTCTCATTATCAGTGTTATTGAGAATGACTGTGCATATTGTCAAAATGTGTTGCATGATTGATAATATACACATGGTGAACTGGATTATTTTCTAAAATGAAGCTCGGACCTGGTAAGAACACCAACGTTTTAATGTATTCTCAGGTTAGATAATTTTGTACCGTGAACCTAAAATCATGAACCTGGAACCGTCATCCAAGAAGCCACCCCCAGCCAAGCTAAATCTCAATACCTGTGTTTTATGTGGCAAAGTTCTCAACACAGGAAAAGGGACTGATTACAAAACTACTTTGGACAAGCTACGATATACGATTGCCTCCACCACAGACCGATCAGCTGCTCAACTACCGCCTACTGAGGATGCATTTGAGCAACATGTGAAAAGGGCACAATACCAATGTCCCATCTGGTGCCACAATGGCATTGATCAATTGCATACAGCTCTTAAAGCACTATCATTTCGAGACATGACAAAAATTAATGAATATTTGGGTCTTACTGACTCAGAACACACATTTCCGCAAAAAATTTGTGAAATTGTGTACGCTTACACAACAACTATTCGGAAACCAGATTCCAATAAGAAAAAGTTAGATCAAATGTTTTGCAGCGTTTCTTTCAAACACCAAAATTATTGATTCACTAAACATTCAGTCCCTTTTCAAATTGAAATTTGTTCATAACATGATTCCAAAGGAGTGCAAAATAAAAGACCCCCCCCCATCATTTCATTTAAATATGGCAACAATACAGTATCATGAATTACAAGGAATTTCTGGCTTCAATTACTCTTAAAGATATCGCAGCGAATCAAAATTGTGACTGTATGTCTAACAGTAAATATTCTGATTTTGTTGATGCATACCACAAGCATGTATTTACAGGTAATTTGGATATCATACAAAATTCAAGTTTAAAAGAAATTATGAAAAAAGGTACCAAATTTTCGGATATGTCCCAAGTTGAACACTGACAGTATTTTTCAGGATACATGTGATGCTTTGGATTCCTACTGTATGAAATGGGCAAAGAAAGAAAAAATATAATTTCAGAAATTTATAGGATGGGTATCAAACTTGAAAAAAGTCTCTAGAAAAAGAATTTATTGTTACAAATCCCACAGTCGGAATTTCAATACGGTTAATCTAAAACAACCTGAAGTTTCAAAAGCAGTCAAAGAACTACAAGAAAGTTTAGTAGTCCCCAACATAGATAAGGCAGGGAACAATCTTGGGATCATCTGCAAAAAATATTATCTGGATGTTTTGAAAAAAGAACTTGGTATAAATAATATTTCAGACATGAGAGGAAATGACGTATATTAATTACACAAACAATCCATTGATAATTTGATAGATACACATAAAGATGAGACGAAAAGGAATTATAATATCAAAATTTCTGAAGAGGACTCCTCTATTCCACTTTTGTTCTGGATACCCAATTTACATAAAAACTCTTTTAAATTTAGATTCATAGACGGTGCTGCAAAAGGTACAAGAAAACAATTATCAAAAGAAGGAACATTGTGTTTGACTGCAATTAGGAATCATTTTCGTAAATACTGTAATGCAATTTCTAGAAACAGTGAATTAAATTGTTTTTGGAGTATTACCAATTCTTCCGAGTTTGTACCTAAAATCATAGATGTAAAATTAAAGTAAAAAATATCAAATGTTTTGATTTTTCTACACTGCACACAAATCTACCTATAGATGAAGTCAAAAGTTCACTTTCAGAATTAATGAGCAAAATGTTTAACCATTATGGTAAACCATACATTAATATGAATTCATATACAAAGAAAGCATAAGACAACAAATGTTCAAACAGTAACATTAAATCGTACACTGTTGAAACTTTGATGGATGCTATAAAATTTCTTTTGGATAATACTTTTGTTCAATGCGGACCATTGGTTTTTCAACAAATAAAAGGCATTGCAATGGGTAGCAACTACTCCCCTTTACTGGCAGACTTGTATTTAACTTGGCTTGAATTTACGTATATGGATAAACTGATGAAAAAGGACTTTCAAATGGCTACAAAATTATCAAACAATGCAAGATATATTGATGACATTGCTTGTGTAAATGTACAAAATTTCAGTAAAAATGTTAAAGAAATTTACCCAATAGATATCCCTTTGGAGGGTAACAATTCAGATGGTTTCAGAGATGTGTTTTTGGACTTGGATATTCAGGTCACTAATGACAGGTTTTGTGTTAAAGTCGATCACAAAATAGATGAGTTTAACTTTGAAGTAGTTAATTATCCTTTCCCAGACAGTATAATTTCGGATACTATTGGATATAATACGTTTTTTCACAGACTTTGAGATTTGGTCGTATTTGTTCTAAATTTCAGGACTTTGCATCTAGAACCAAATTTTTATTTAAAATAAACTTGAGTCAGGAGGATTCAAAGATGTACTTTTGATCAAATATTTCTACACATTTTGCTGTAAATATCCCGAGATGGTTAGAAAGTTTGGCTTAAATAATTTTAGAGATTTTAGACTTGCCTTTTTTTCGACTTAATTTTATCTTTTGGCATCATTCTGTTTTAATGTTCACCTTTCAGACATTTTAGGCTAGCTTGTTTTCTCTTAGGTTAAACCCCCAGGGGCCATCGGTAGCGAGTAGCGGCCTACGACAGTTACAAGCTTGCCTAATTGTACTTGATATCTGGTTAATATTTTCATTGCATTCTCTTGACTGAAATACAAATGACTATCGGTAGCAAGCAGGGGCCTACGACAGTTACATGTTTGCTTAATTGTACTTAAAATCCTGTTAAGAAAAATTGTTTTGATAACATGTTTTTGGCATAAATGCTCATGACTTTCATTCTTTTCTGACATGCCTAAATGCACATTTACTCAATATTAAAAAAAAAATACTCAAAAGTGACAGTATTTTTTCAAATATCACAAACCTGACACATTACGTTGATACATTGACTCAGGGTTGGCAATGAAATAGAGCTATATTGTTTGAGGAGTAGGTGTCATCATGGAGTTTGTTTTACATTTCTGGTGCAGGATGTACATTGTTGCAGTCATTGTTAGGATTTCCCTTGGTTTATACAGATGGTCTAGCTGCAACTGTTTATTTTACAATCACTGGGACTGAATATAATGCCCCAGCTTGTTTCCACTTCAGTTAAACACTGGCGGATGGTTTAACTAGAATAAGCTGTCCAGCTAGAAAGGGTACATATTGGTTCAGGGGTAAGTCAAATTGTTCTTAACTGAACCTGTACTACACAAATTTGGTAATTATAGTTTGTTTGCCAGGTATTCTTCTTTCATAATGAAGGTCTGCATTTATAAGCAAAACTTCACGTATTTAGCTAATTCATCATTTGCCATGTTTATGTTTATTCATTATTATGTGGGTTGTCCTTGCTGAATATTTAGCTCAGACAAGGAGCCGCTACTCAGAGAGACTTGTACGGGTAAAAGGCTCCGAAACATGTTGAGTAGTTACCCGCCGAAGACCCTTTAATTTATTTCGGCTAATACAGCCTATGTCAAAATTTTACAGAGGAACGTGTGCAATTTGGACAATAGTACGTCTATATGTATATAAGTTAGACAGGGACATGTTAGCTTAGGGAGAGTAAAGAGTTCGGACTGCGGAATAGGTAATGACTACTAGGAAGTGGTTTTGGACAAAAAGACACCAATACAACAGTCATATTCCTAACCCTAAAGTGTGGGGTAACAATGGTAACGGCTGGGAAATGTCTAATGATGGCTACCTCAAGCCTTTGATGTATACCAATGAGCTAGCCCCACTGGAAGTCCGCAACCTGACTCATATGTATTGCACCGATATTGAGTGTACTGTCGCAAGAAAGTGCCACTGCCTCCAGACAGGACTTAATTGTACAGAATTATGTGCATGCTTTGGACATGAGTGTGCAAATGACACTTTTGACACTGAAATAGACAGTGATGATGAGGAAGATGATGATTGAATCTTAGCGTAGAATCTCCAAACTGTGACCATCATTGATCAGCTTTCTGTATTTAGTGTGTTCATGTACATATACTGTTTTCCTTTACTAAAAGGCATCTTGAATTATAGTTTGATGCCAGAGATACATTAGCTATGTTGCAGGGCTCCATGGGATGTTTCACTGTAAATAACGTGTAGGTGTGAAAACATGGTACAAAGTACTATCTTACTTGATCAGTTGTATTGGCAATTGTTATGACGGTTCCCTATGGGAAGATGACACATTATAGCCATATTAGCATATTAATTAATATGCATATGGTATACTCATAAAAACATGATAAATAATACATGTATGAGTACTGTTCCTAATAATTTTCCCTTTTTTAAATAAACGAAACTATATCTTAGTAAATACAGTATGTAATCCGTTGCACAATAATTAATTTCGATGTAAATTTCATATATTTGCATAAATTAACATATGATAATTAGGCACTTTGAACAAACCCTGTATTTTGTGACTATATTAGAGCAATTGAGCACAGTTTGGTGTTTATTTAGCCTTTCCACAAGCAGTATCACCAAAGTTATTATTTTTAAGGACAAATTTTAGTTGTCTCAGAAATGGCATAGGTTGTCATGGAAACGGGCAGAAATATATATGATAAAACGCTTTTCAGATTCCACAACCTATTTTTGTCTCGCCAGCGTTAGCTGTTTGCGAGACTAAGCTGTCACTTTCCGGACGTCCGGACGTCAGTCCGTCCGTCCGTCCGTCAACCAAAAACTTCGGAGTGGCATTATTTCACTAACTAGATCAGATAGGGCTATCATACTTGGGTGGATGATTGATTGTAATCATCACTAGAGATGTGGGCCATCAATGTTACACTTCATTGATTACTTCATGCTTCATTGAGCATTGGAGAAAAACTTCGGAGTGGCATTATTTCAGTAACTAGACTACATAGGCCTTTCATATTTGGGTACATGATTTAATGTAATCATCCCTAGAGCCGAGGGTCATCACTGTCACACTTCATTGATTACTTCATGCATGATTGAGCATTGGAGAAAAACTTCGGAGTGGCATTATTTCAGTAACTAGACTACATAGGCCTTTCATATTTGAGTGGATGATTTATTGTAATCATCCCCAGAGACGAGGGTCATAACTGTCACACTTCATTGATTACTTCATGCTTGATTGAGCATTGGAGAAAAACTTCGGAGTGGCATTATTTCAGTAACTACACTACATAGGCCTTTCATATTTGAGTGGAAGATTTATTGTAATCATCCCTAGAGACGAGGGTCATCACTGTCACACTTCATTGATTACTTCATGCTTGATTGAGCATTGGAGAAAAACTTCGGAGTGGCATTATTTCACTAACTAGACTACATAGGCCTTTCATATTTGGGTGGATGACTTATTGTAATCATCCCTAGAGATGAGGGTCATCACTGTCACACTTCACTGATTACTTTATGCTTGATTGAGCATTGGAGAAAAACTTCTGAGTGGCATTATTTCACTAACTAGACTAGGAAAGGCTTTCATGCTTGGGTGGATGATTCATTGTAATCATCCCTAGAGATGAGGGTCATCACTGTCACACTTAGAAGCTTCAGAAGCCTGTTGGAATTGGATGACCTCAACTGATTTCAACGACCTAAATGTATTTTCATGGGTGAAATGCAAAACGTGGCGTTACCACTGCAACTTTTGACGAATTCAAGCCAAGTTTACCAAAATTACACCACCTTTGCTTCTTAGGAAAGCTTTAGAAGTCTATTGAAAGTGGGTGGCCTTGATGTATTTTTGACCTACTTTGGAGGTCAGATGCATTGCATCCTCGAATGTACAATGCTATTCATGGCCAAGAGTCAAACCAAGTTCACCAAATTTATACTAGCTTTGCATCTTACAAAACGTCAGAAATCTCTTGAAAGTGGATGACTTTGACCTACCTTTGACTCGACAAATCTTATTTTCCTTGTGTGTCTTGGGTATAGTTGATTGTAGGTCCCTAGTTACTATTTAACATGAATAGCAAAGTACCTATGCTTTATTTTTGGTGTTCTTAAATTTATCTTGAAGTGTCGTTTGAAGGTCAAACTTAGGTAACTGAACATATGAAGTCATGTTGGCCAAGGGGTATTAAGTGCTTTACATGACATCTATCACTGCGAAGCTTGAAACTGGCATGTCAAGCTCTGATTTGTATTAAGATGTTATATACTTTATTGGCCATTTTGTTTAAAAAAAAAAAAAAGGAAGTGGTATATTCTGAGTAAATATATTGAGATTTACTTGATACATTCAACATCTACTAAATACCATTATAATGTTTGGTCTTACAATTACATTGCTACTGAATGCTGGCTAGACATTCATGCCCCCTGGGCATGGCTCTGGTTTCATGAAGAGGACATATATACCTATAAGAAAATATAGGTTGTAACTTGTTATACCACGGGTTGGGGTATGACCCCCGAAGGGCCCTCTATGCCGCAGGTCTACTGCCTGGTTCAAGAGTTTTTTGAAGTGCTGGAACCAAAATATAAAATGTGTGCATTTTGCTTCGCATAAGGAACCCAAATTATGCGTTGACCAGCGATTACCCTCGTAACTGATGCCGGGAGCGGAGCTAGACATCGTTGCCCAATATTTTACCGTTCAGAGACCGGCAACTCGTCACATATAAAGATAGATTAGCAAGCGATAATAACAGTGTTTTTGCCCACCCTGTCAACAATAGGAACAAATTGACAGTGGGTACATCAACTGTGTGTGTGTGTGTGTGTGTGTGTGTGTGTGTGTGTGTGTGTAAAAGGATGAGCTCCTTTTTTCTGATAGACTAAGAAAATTGGGCGGCATGTACCCACAGGGGGAGAATTCCCCCCATCCCCATGTAGCGTTTCACCATGAAAATATTTATGACCGTAAATAATTGATCACCAGATCAAGAATGTTGAATAACGCATCACCAGAAATTAAACAGCTGAATAAAGCGTGGTAAAAAATTCCGGAGGTAATTGTTCGTTAGACTTTATTACCGGTACCACTTATATAAAAACCTGCTGGTACTTTCGGACCTATATCCACTATCAGGGCAACCTTCTCCCCTAAGCTCCATCTTTCACTTGCAGGAACGTTTGGCAGGTCTGATACAAAATGGCTATTCTGGTGATGCTGACTCTGGGAAAGTCAAGTACAATATATTGTACATTACATTTATGCGACAAATTAACCTTCACTTAACACCAATCAAACATATATTTTGGATACTACCTCTTCAAAATATCCAATCGGCTAACCCACAGGCACTTGGCTGCCATTTTGAAAATTGTGAATTCTGCACTCAATGGTTTGTAGGTAAATGAAGATTGGGAGGATCTTGGTGGTTTTATAATATATGACACCAAAAGTGTATATTTTGCAAATATTTCTGAGTATCAGTGGTGATATGATATATGCGGTGGCCGCTAAAGAAAATTATGCCAATGAAGTCACGTTGTAATCCATCTCGATTGGTTACCGATGATGGAAAGATTACTCATGATGCGGAGTTTGCTTAAGCCTTGAACTTTTTTTCTGCAACATCAGCCAACTTCTCACGAGCACATTTTCCACTGACAATGTCCCTGACCTGGGAAATAATACTGATGCTATCTAACTTTGATTCCATCACCACAGATTTTGTGACTGCTCAACTAAATCATTTACCTAATGGGAAAGCCACTGGTCTGAATAACTTAAGTATGCACCTATAAAAAACTGGCCCTTCAAATACATTATATCCCCTCATGCATAACTTTAACACTGGAAACAGGGGTGATACCTAACGAGTCGAAGGCGGCAAAGGTAACACCAGTATAAAAAGATAGTCAACACAGTGACACCAATTACTACCAGCCCATTTCTGTCTGACCTATAACTTCTAAAATACTAGAGCGAGCTGTTCATGACCAGATTTATTGCTATCTCTCCACTCATAATTGACCACAATATTCTCAATTTGGGCTCAGGAAGGGGTACTCCACCAAAACAGCACTCTCTTATTTGGTCAACTCGATTCAACATTGACAAAGGCTGCTGTTGTGGAGTCCTCTTCCTGGATCTAAAGAAAGCCTTTGACACCATGGATCATTCAATTCTACTTCATAAATTGAAAAGCTACAGTGTCCATAGCTGGCCTCGCGCTATTCACCAATTTGCCAGTGGTGAAAAAATGGTTGATCTGAAGCATGTTTCTTAAATTAGAACTTTGATAATGGTAATATATTTTCATTTATGCTGATTGAAATGAACACTAAATTTTATGCAGCTGAGATTTCCAATGCTACATGCACATCACATTATATTATGTCTCCCGGTGGAAGCCGGGGGACATATTGTTTTAGTGCCCGTTTCTTCTTCTTCTTCTTCTTCTTCTTCTTCTTCTTCTTCTTCTTCTTCTTCTTCTTCTTCTTCTTCTTCTTCTTCTTTCTTCAGGTTCTTCAACACTTGGTTTCCATGCGATAAGTCTTGAAGGACTTGATGGAATTTGATGAAACTTGGTAGGATTATGTATCTAGGCAAGACCTAGGTTGGGATTGTATTTGGGTGACCTTGACCTAATTTTCAAAGTCACAGGGTCACTTATGTGAAATTGGTTTCCATGCGATAAGTCTTGAAGAACTTGATGGAATTTGATGAAACTTGGTAGGAGTATGTATCTTGGCAAGACCTAGGTTGTGATTGTATTTGGGTGACCTTGCCTTATTTTCAAGGTCACAGGGTGACTTATGTGAAATTGGTTTCCGTTCGATAAGTCATGAAGAACTCGATGGAATTTGATGAAACTTTGTAGGATTATGTATCTTGGCAAGACCTAGGTTGGGATTGTATTTGGATGACCTTGAGCGAATTCTCAAGGTCACAGGGTCACTTATGTGAAATTGGTGTCCGTGCGATAAGTCTTGAAGAACTTGATGGAATTTGATGAAACTTGGTAGGATTATGTATCATAGCAAGACCTAGGTTGTGATTGTATTTGGGTGACTTTGACCTAATTTTCAAGGTCACAGGGTCACTTATGTGAAATTGGTTTCCGTTCGATAAGTCATGAAGAACGTGATGGAATTTGATGAAACTTGGTAGGATTGTGTATCTTGGCAAGACCTAATTTGGGATTGTATTTGGATGACCTTGAGCGAATTCTCAAGGTCACAGGGTCACTTATGTGAAATTGGTTTCCGTTCGATAAGTCTTGAAGAACGTGATGGAATTTGATGAAACTTGGTAGGATTATGTATCTTGGCAAGATCTAGGTTAGGATTGTATTTGGATGACCTTGTGCGAATTCTCAAGGTCACAGGGTCACTTATGTGAAATTGGTTTCCGTTCGATAAGTCTTGAAGAACTTGATGGAATTTGATGAAACTTGGTAGGATTATGTATCTTGGCAAAATCTAGGTTAGGATTGTATTTGGATGACCTTGTGCGAATTCTCAAGGTCACAGGGTCACTTATGTGAAATTGGTTTCCGTTCGATAAGTCTTGAAGAACTTGATGGAATTTGATGAAACTTGGTAGGATTATGTAACTTGGCAAGACCTAGGTTGGGATTGTATTTGGATGACCTTGAGCGAATTCTCAAGGTCACGGGGTCACTTATGTGAAATTGGTTTCCATGCGATAAGTCTTGAAGAACTTGATGGAATTTGATGAAACTTGGTGGGATGATGTAACTTGGTGGGATGATGTATCTTGGTAAGACCAATGTTGGGATTGTATTTGGATGACCTTGACCTAATTTTCAAGGTCACAGGGTCATTTATGTGAAATTGGTTTCTTTGCAATAAGTCTTGAAGAACTTGATGAAAATTGCTAGAGTAATGTATCTAGGTGAGAGCTAAAATAGGATTGTAATTTTCAAGCAAACTTGGTCATTTGTAATTTGTTATCACCTGTAGCTTATTCAGAGACGTAAGTGTTCCACCGGGAGACATTTGATTTTCTGTTGGAAAATCAGTCTGTTCTAGCTATTGTTTATAATTGTTCAAGCTGTCATTCTACCAGTATAAGCATTGCACTGAATTTATTTTCTGCCACAGTCTGGGTCCATTGAATTTCAATCTGAGTTAAATGCATGCTTGTGCATACATGTACATGTATTTTCAAAACTAAAATTCTTTCTCAATAATGTATTCTTCCAAATGGAGATAACCAAGATCACCTTCAAATCAAATATTCAGTTTCAATATTTTCCTCCGAATTTAACCACTTTATACAAGCAGCCATTTGAAAATCAATCATTAATTGTATTTAGCAATTGCTGGAAATAAAATATTATCATGCTCAAAAAATATACAGTAAGCTCATACTAATGTGGAAAACCTTAAAAAAAAGTAAAAGGCACCATTACACAAAAAATGATATTGAATTCTTGCAGATATCTTGGACACTGATCTTCTGTTCAAGTTTTATCAATTGAAATCTTGCAAAAAAAATTGTGTGATGTATTTTTTGAGAAAGTTTTTTTTAAAGTATTATCTTATCTTTAATAATAATGATAAATACATGTACATACATAGTTACTGAACAGGATCTATCAATTACTTGTAGGCCTTAATGGAGGTGAGCTGTGATACACAGGTGCTTTTTTTCCTGGAAGGGAGGGGGGGGGGGCAAAAATGACTCTACATGTCAGATTAATTGGAGTAAAGTTTGGCTGAAGAATTTAAAATTTGGCAAAAAGGTAAAAATTCCCAGCGCTAACCCAGCAGAACAATATTCATGACGGCTTTTCATGTAATCTTACAAACAGAACTCAAAGAACTGTGATACGTGATAAACATTCTGAACCCAAGGCCGTCATGTTTGACATGCCCCAAGTGTCTATTCTTGGGCTGCTTTTATTTATTTTATTTATAAATGACCTGCCCTCGACTATATCACAGTCCAAAGTCTCTTTATGCAGCCCTTTGCTTTTCATCAGACGACCCCACTCAGATTGAAAATATTTTAAGTACAGAACTACTCGAGAATTTTCAACCGGTTTCAATCCAACAAATTGACATTAAATACCAAGGAAACCAAATTCATGATTTTTGGCACTCCCCACAAAGTCAAACAGATGTCTACATGCAAATCTATTATCCTACAAGATGAATTATAAATAAAATTTTGGGCCCGTATAATTGGGGGGTTTTTTCTTTGTTTAGTTTTTTTTTTTTATTAATGAACCGAATCACATGCGGATGGCCACAAATATTAGTGAGCAGGTTTTACTGTGCACATGCATCAATCGTGTCCATCCATATTTCTGGTGTTGCACATCTGCATCACCAACGGGACTATTCTAACAATGTTAGTAGGTGCACAATGTAACATATGCACCAGTACAACAAGTGTATATTACATTTCCCTTCCAATATGCATGATGTCAGAAAATAACTACCTTTTTGCAGCTAAAACTGCTACAAAACTATAATATCTCTTGTATAGGTGGGAAATCTTGAATCTAGTGCACTACGTATATGTCGCATTAGTGACACAAAGTACATATGTAGATGGTCACTAAACTCTTTGATTGATCCCCAAATAACAAAACTATGTGAGGTTAATGTTACTGCATTACATTATATGGGCTACAAGAAAAAAAGTAGAAGGATTTGTTCACATTAAAAGAGCTTCAAATGAAAGAAGAGGCTTTTAACAATTTATGAATAAAAGTGGAGTGAAAATATTGCAAATCTGAAGGTAATAACAGTAATGTATGTCCTCCAAAAGAAGACTAGTATGCACCCAATATATATGCAAACTGGCACTGCTGGATGTTTCAAAGCTAAGCACTGTTTTCTTTCTTTGAAAGCCACTGATTGTATGTACCTTAAGCTTTAAGGCTATACTCAAAACAGGAGGTTACTTAAGCGAAACGGGTGTCACTAATGGGACACTACTGAGGTACCAATATACCCCTAGTGGTTGTATAAAAAATAAAGGAGTGTGAGCTGAACCCTTTGCATACGTGCTGGGCAGACATCGTGCCTGCATGAAACCATCAATGCCAGTACAAAATTTTATAATTTTTTTCTCTCTCTATTTCTGAAGCTTTGGTGGTGCAAAAATCACATAATTCACACATATACATATAGATAAGTAAGACACAAATGGTAATCACCATACACATAAATTTATACTGACTAGTATGAGAACCAAGTGGCTAAGTCAGTAAGACCCTTGGATAGATACTTAGTCATAAATGATTGAAAGTAGCTTGCTATATGTAATGTAAAATGGTAAAGTTATTCACACATATTTCTTGGCTGTAAGTTTTCATGTTTCAGCACCACTGTAGACCTACTTATACTGGCAGGCAGGAGCAGTCATATTAATCTGTGTGTAATGGATCTGTTTAAGTCTTCTCAAAGGTTTCATGTGCATGTATACATTGTCCAAGTTGTACAAGAGCAGATTGTGTGCTGCACTGCAGAATACACCTGAGTTTGTCTGGGATTTTAAGGCCATAGAAATTTGTAATATGTTCTGAAAGTTCATTTAATCACCCTTTTTCTTGCATATTTTGGACTTATAAGTGAAAAAATGGACTTCATCTTTGTCATACTGCACGTTATGTTTTAGACACAGTCTGTTATTGAATGGTAGCTTTGGGTTAATAATATGCCTGCCTGCCTCAGCTGCCAAGTTATAAATGAGAACTAAGTCTTGGTGTACTCAGGGCAGTCCTGTATTGGGGGTTTTTGACTAAAATTAAATATGGCTCAAAACAGAAAGTACCTTTGTAGATCTTATATTATGTGGCAGTGTGTTTTGTCCCAGGGTCAGACTCTTTTATATTCTCTAAGGTTTTATTCTTATAATCATTCTGCATAATTCCCCATACATCCTTTAAGTTTTCACTACTTTCTACATTTTGATCACACCAAACATTTATATACCCTAGGTTTGTAATAATATTCAGATTTTTGTACACCAAATTTTCTGTCTCGCCAAATCAAGATTTTAAAGTTCATTGGATGCTTGTTTAACAGGGTGATCCTCTGTTAATTGTAATATTTTCAACCAGTGTTTGATGCCTGATCTGGTGCCTGAAGAACAAAAGCAATCTTCCAGTCTCAGCATAGACTGCATTATTCATTGTCTGTGTACACACAGCAAGTGTTGTTTTTTTAAATTTGTATGCATACCAAGTGTTGTTTTTACAAATTTTCATGCACACCAAGTGTTGTTTTTATAAATTTTAGCACACACCAAATATTGTTTTTATATATTTTTATGCACACCAAGTGTTTTTACCCCTCGGCCTATAAGGCCGGAGGGTTATTGTCATCACCTACGCAACCGTCCGTCCACCCATGCCTTGTTAACGCCATATCTCCAAAACTACTCACTTTAGAGAGACCAAATTTTTATCACAGGAAGATATTGAGGTGCTTCAAGTGCTAATTGAAAAGTAGGTAACTAGGTCTCATTTTTAGGTCACAGTACTACATTGCAAAAAAAACCCCCGACATTAACACAATATCGAAGAAAATATTGAATGTAGCTTCATCAATTATTTATGACAGTTGGACCTAAGGATGTCCCAGATGCGTAATGAAAACTAGGTCACTGGGTCACAAATTTAGGTCACAGTGCTGCATTGAAGAAAAATGGCCTTGCCAGGCCATATCTCTAGAAATACTCACTTTAGAGAGACCAAATTTTTAGCAACCGAAGGCCATTGCGGTGCTTCAAGTGCCTATCAAAAAAGTAGGTCACTAGGTCACATATTTAGGTCACAGTACTACATTGAAGAAAAAAATGCCGTTAACACAATATCTGCAAAATATTGAATGTAGCTTCATCAATTATTTATGACAGTTTGTCCTAAGGATGCCTTAGGTGCCTATTGAAAACTATATCTCTGCTCATTGCATTTGCACCGAAGCTTTGTCATCAGGATAAACAGAAGTAACCTGACCTACTGGAGGGGTGTTGTCGTCAACTACGTGTCCATCTGTCTATCTGTCCCTCCGTCCTGGCCAAGCGGTTTTTGCGGTCACTGACCGGCTTCTAGTTATAAATTTTTACACACACCAAGTGTGGTTTTTATAAATTTTTTATGAAATCTTCTCATAGATACATTCTGATTTTCCTTATTACTACACCAGATCTCAGAGCCATACTCACTGACTGGTATTAGCTGTGTGTGGTAAAGGACTTTGAAAGCAATTACATGTAGCTTACCGACAACTGGACCACTCAATTTGTCTACCTGATACAAAATCTAATTTGCCTGATCAACTAGATAATGTCTATTACATGCAATGTATATGTAATAAAATTTTGAGGTTCTGAAACATACTGCAACATATTTATAGCTTTCAGCATGGTCAACTTAGCTATCATTATTTCATAAAATTTATCTATACATTTATGTTTATTAAATAGTAGTACATTTGTTTTTGACAGGTTCAGAATGTGCCATTTTTTGCAAAAGTTGAATATGTATTGTTCAGTAAATTTTTGTGCAAAAGTGCAATATAAAATGTATGTAATATTAAAGTGACTTTAAGCATGAATCAACATAACTGCATGCTCAGTTCAAAGGACCGTCGTCAAATTAAAGATTGTCAGCATTGGAACTTGAAAAGCCCAGCCAAGGTTGAAGGTGTGTCTATGGCATTGTTGGTTTCTTGCTCAAATAATTGTTGAACAGTCACTTATTTGCAGTTAAAGACCAGATATATGACATTGATCATGTTTAATGTTTTAAAATCAGACAGTCTGACAGCTGTTAAATTAACTTTATAATACAACAGGGCACAATTTATAATACAACAGGATTGTACCATCTGATTTTTGTTGTTGTTTGGCAATCATAAAAGGAGGCACTCATATTTAACTATACTGTATATATGTATATACACACACACATATATATATATATATATATATATATATATATATATATATATATATATATATGTATATATTACATATTTGTGTATATATATATGTATGTATATATATATATATATGTATGTATGTATGTATGTATGTATGTATGTATGTATGTATGTATTGACTGGAGACCTGCTCTGGTCCACTCAGTTACTAGGCAGCCGAACTATGCCTCAGCCATGATGAGGGCACTTGCACCAATCATGTAGACCAACAGTCCAGAAAGAACACTTTTCCTACCAAACAAATGAAATTTCATAAAAATGTACAGGCTTTTGTTTGCTTTAAAACTTAGTGAATAACTTTTCTTATGCTTTTTGCTCTCTTGAGTTGTTACTTTGATCACAGAGGCTCACTTGGCCTTGCTTCAGACATCTGCCCTCCCTCCTGTCCACTTCCTTGAGCTGCAGGGCAGCGCAGGTGAACTATTTTACACTAATCATTGTAGTACATAGGAGTAATACATGTACGTGTCAATATGAAATTGCCTTTAGCTGGAGTCTTCACAGTGCAGGTATGGAGCAATGGCAACAGGGACCAGTCAATCGATGGCAAGCAGAAAACATCTGTTGAACGCTATGGAAGTCTCTTAAGTTGATCTGCACGAGGTCCCTGTTGTTGCACCTCTCTATAACTGTCTGGCATCACGGGATTCCACAGAACTTCATCATCAGTCACGGTGTACACTTAACGTGGAATGTCGAATACATTCCCTCCTGGTTTGAAAAGGAAGTCCTCCAGACATTTTGATCCCAAAATGCAAGCAAGAAAATGGAAATAAATGTAGAAAGTGTCCCAAAACTTGATAGATGTCCAGTTCAACCAGAAGTAAATTGTGCTGGCACATCTTAAGAAAAACTATACAGGTCCCAGAGCAACTTGAATGAAAGTGAGAGAAAAATATAAAAGGTTAGAATGTATCTTGCTTGTTGCTGCACAACCAACTGATCAAGGGTTAAGCACATTTATTGAAAAAAACAAAAAAACTATTAGTTTCATACTTACAGCTACATACTCAGTAGAAGTGTGCTCGCCGACGTCCCACACATTCAATGGAAAATGGTTAATATATACATAAATGCACTCATCTCACTGACCCACACCCTCAGGGTATTTCTCACCTGCAGCAGTCTGCCTTCACTCACACTATCAAGATTTTCCCAACTCAACTAATCGGATGACGTGAGACCTGTTGAGATCTATATACAAGAAATTTATCAAAAGTTCAGCTGATGCCACCTAATCAGGTCAAAATATAACCCACCAGTCCCATACTGCAGAATTACAGGAAAAGTAACATCGGCTAATCAGACCAAAATCCAGCTGTGAATGTTTGATAGTGTATAGTATGGATGACCTTGTCTAACCCCAACTATGCCAATAATAGTCACCAATTCTAAAGCTAGTCGTTTGTCTACTAGATACAAAATACCTGATCTAATCAATGAAAATTACTTACCTGAGATTGTCACTTCAAAAATCCATACTCATTCCTTCAAAGGTTTTACCCAATATGCAAAGAAATACATCATTGATAATTATGAAACCAACTGTGATATTGTCAAATGTTATATCTGTACCAGTAATACTAATTAATAATTGACCTTATTAACTACATGTATGTATTATCTTCACTTGGTCTAGAAACTGCAAAATCCTTTTATTCCTTCAGCCAAACAGTGTATGTATAGTAGCAATCATTAATTAACCTTTAGGTGGCCTGCATGACAGCGATTCTTGGGAATCTTAGTGCAGGTCTGCCGGTTTAAATATGAATATGTTTGTATTGTGTATATTACTGATGTACTGAAGTTTAGACCAAATAAAGTTTTTCAACTGTCAACTGTAATTTCTGCAGGTCCTTGAGGGAATGCATTTCAGGAAATTATTTTCTGAGGATTGTTGTCAGCAGAGCATTAGACCCATCGGCCTCTTGTTCTGGATGTGCTAGTGTACATAATGGCAAAATAGTTTTCTCTCAAAGGTAGAATTAGCTTTTGAGGCTGTTATATTAAACTAAAAAATGTTAAAAAAAACAAAACTACATTTTGTCAAAAATGTCATTTTGTCGATCCTCTTCAATGTTTGGAAGAACTTAATCTTAAATTGGCTTGGTTAATTGAGAGTCTGACAGACCTGCCACGGAAACAAAAGTCAATTAAGGTGTCATTACTCAGATTGCAGTATCTTTCTCGTTGCAGCTGGTGGAGGAAACCCGTGCAGTTTTCCGCACAGGCAAGACCATTTCACTGGCATGGCGTAAACAACAACTAGAAGCCATGCTGGCCATGTTCGACGAGCAGAAGGAAGTGATTTGTGATGCGCTCTACAAGGATTTGCGGAAAGTAAGTTATATATACATGTGACTTACCGTTTGGCTGCATATCCCAGGTTAGCACTATGAGTTCAAATTTAATAGCCAAAATTCCAATTTTTCAAGAAAAGATCTACATGTACATAGACTAGGCTTTACTGTTCATGCTGTTATGAAAATATGTAGGGAATGCCACCACTAAAAAATGTTTCCTGTGACCTTCCTCATTGTAAGTATTGCTTCATCAAATATCAAAAAAAAAAAAAATAAATAAAATTTAGGGTGTCTTACTTTAATTTTAGATCTGCTGACCATTAGTCCCAGAGAGCTTATGCGATAACTCGTGTCTCTCCATCTGTCCTGAAACAATTAATTCTCAACACTATAGCACCTGCAATTTTTAAGTTGAATGAAAATCCATGTTCCTTTAGTTCTTGGTGGTGCAACCTGGTGAGGTGCGTAATACCAGGGCCGGAAAGTGAAGAATTGAAAATGCTCTGGTATGTTTGATTTTCAACAGATCCTCATGAAATTTGGGGGAAACGTTCTGGAGGCCAATATGTCAAATGTCAAATCTGAACAACATTGGCAGAGCCACCTTTGGGTGAATGGGAAATATGACTTATTATGAGGTGAAATTTATGAAATTCAATATCTTAAGAAATTTGGGGCTATTTTCGTCAAATGTACAACAAATGTGTATCATGTGGAAGTTAAATATTACATAATATGGGGGACCTTGTCCATCTTTTTGAAGGTCACTGGGAATACATTTCAGAATGTGATTTTTAGCTCAGCTTTTTTGTCAGTCAGCTGAGCTTCTTATGGTCCATCGTTCGTATCATGGTCTGTCCATCAATTCACATTTTTGACATCTCCAAGCACATCTGCCAGATTCATTTTAAACTTGGTGGGGTCCTTACCAACTTGGTACAAATTGTCATGGTCTGGTGAATTTTGCAATTTTTATTTTTATTTTATTTTTTTTACCTTTTCTTTTTTGTTCATCTTTTGGCAAAATTGTAAAAAATCATATTTTCCGAAACTGCCAGACCCATTGCTTTGAAAGTGCATATAGACACCGTGAGGACCCCCTAGTCCTTAATTTTCACCAGGGTGGTGCTGCAATTTAAAAAAAAACAAAAAAAACAAAAACAAAAAAAAAACAAAAAAAAGAAACAAAAACAAAAACAAAAATACCCACTTTTTTAAGGAATTACATGTATTGTGTTTTTGCTATTGTCAATTTGTTCTATTAAACTGTCACTTAGATTCTTCAGAAACTTGGTAGAAATGTAGTTTGTGGAAGGGATAGACTAAAGTTATGATATTCTGCATCTGTGATTTTAAATGAATTTTTCAATTTGGGTACTTATCACTTAATGCATACATCACAGGTGAATACAATGCAGGCAGTGTAAGTCACATTTTTGACTTAGAACTCTAAAACTGTCATCCAGAGTCACTTCAAACTTGGTGGGTATGCACCTTGGGCGGGTCTTTTTTTTTTGGGGGGGGGGGGTTAAATGGTCAAGCTCCAGTGATTTTTGGAATTTTTATTTTTTCTGTTCATTTCTTGGGAAAATCTTAAAAGATATTTCTCAAAAACTACCAAGACAATAATGCTGTCAAATTGCATAGGGACACTTCTGGGGAACTTTAGACCTTAGTTTCTTTAACAGGTAGTGCTGTGATTATTTTTGACCTAAGAGAATTTTTGTGTGTTTTCACTGTTCTCCCAGATGGTAAGTTGGCTTCGCTTCAGTCTTATTGGGAATGTACATCAACTTGATCTCCACCAGTTTGCTCACTACATGGTGGTGCTGTCATTTTCTGATTTTTGACAAACTATCAAAGTTCGGAAAAATCGGTAAGGGAATATGTTCATGTTAAGAACAGGTGATGATGGTCATAAACAAAGGTGACCTTGATATCATTCTGAAGTAAAGAGGACGACTCAGCCAGTAACTGCGTGTAAGGTCAGCTGACCACAGGACTGTCACAGTATTCTTTTTGTGTGAGGTTTTTTGTTTTTTTTTTTCGCTCTTTTCGGCCTCTTCAAAAGAGTCACTCAGATTGTTCTGAAACTTGATGGAAATGTACCTTCTAGAAGGGTCAAACAAAGTTATTCACCAGGTGGTTTTGGTGTGGATCTCAGATTTTTAACAAATATTTCAAAGTTGGTTCTTGTCGGTTAATTCACACATTCTTATTGAGTACTATTTCACTCAGTCAATGAGAATTACATTGCTGATTCATATTTTTTACTTTTCCAAAAGCAATAACCAGATCCACTTCAAACTTAGTGGGGATGTTTCTTGGGTGAGTCTGTAAGAAGTTTTATTCAAATGGTCATGCTGCAGTGATTTTTCTGTATTTTTATAAATTGCTTTGTATATTTCCAGGCAAATTCTTCAAAAAATCTTCTCCAAAACTGCTAGCCAATTGTTTTGGAATTGCACAGGAACAATTCCGGGGACTCCTAGACCTTATTTGTTCACACGGTGGTGCTGCAATTTTTTTTCAATTTTTTTTCATTTTTTTTCTGTTATGAATGTTTGTGTATTAAAGCCACATGTATTTTCATTTTCTGCTTCAGCACACCTACTCAGGTTGTGCTGAAGTTTTGTGGAAATGTACCTTAATTGTGGACAGGTTAAATTCAGTTGTTCACAAGGCAATGATAATGGATATACCTGATTTGGGAGGAATTTTTCAATTCAGCTACTTGTTGGCTGGTGCATACATTTCTATTAATTATTTAGCAAACAATGGGGGGGTTGCAATGTTAATTCACATTTTTGACTTCTTTTCCAAAAGCATCAGCCAGAATCACTTCAGACTTGAAGGGGGGGGGGGGAGTGTATTTTACGTGGCTCTCTAGTGAGTTTATTCAAATGGTCATGCTCCAGTGATTTTTCAATATGTTAATGAAATGTTCTTGTCCAAAAGTGTCCTGCCAATTGCTTTAAAATTGCACAGCCACACATCTGGAGTCACCCTGGGCCTTAACTTGTTTGACAGGTGGCACTGTAGCTTTTGCAGTAATTTTTGTGCATCTCGATGTTTTTTTTCACTATTTTTTACTTCTCCAAAGCTGCGTGTTGGATTCTCATCAAACTTAGTGGGAATGCACTTGCAGTCAGTCTCTTTTATGTTTGTTCACTACATCATGCTCCTGCTATTTCCTGATTTTAATTGAGTTATTCAAATAAGGCATTATTGGTAAAGGTACATGCACATGTTAGCATTGCTACTACAGTGGTCCCCGGGCTCCCTGGCTTGAGAGACCACTCCAATGAGAGACCACCTGCCTGGAAAGACTACCTTTTCAACATACTTTGCTCAATACATGTACTTTTCTTGTTACTTATACCTCCTATGAGAGACCACCTGTCTCGAGAGACCACAATTTGGTTATCCGTAGAGGTGTCTTATGATGTATAGAAAAAGCAGCAGCTGTGACATTGGCTGATATCTTGGTAATGGTGGACCCTAGGCCCGTTTACTAGTAAACACTAATAGAAAAATACCTGTAGGATTTTTCTGGTGTTGCTGATTTTTACAGTCAAACTGACATCTTGGCTTATAGCTCAGCAATGGTGGATCCTTTGCCCAGAGTTACTAAACACTAATAAGAAATTACCTTTGGAGTTTCTTGTGGTGTTGTTAATTTTGACTTTGAGTGACCTTGAAAGGTCAAACAAACATTGGCTTTTATCTTGATTATGATGGATCCTGTCACTTTTCAACTCAAAACTGATGTCTCCAACACTGTGAGTGAGTGAAAACTTTGATATTGGAAACAATGATGCTAGTTGAACAGAAAAGTGACCTTGAAATTATTTCTAAGATTACAGGACCACTGCAGTCTCTATTTGCACGGTCAGCTTAGCACAGGACTGTCATAGTCCTCCAGTTTGAAACCGTGTTCTGGTTGTGCAAATTTTGCTGCCATAAATAAAATGATACATATAAATGTTTTTGTACCTTTATGAAGTTTTTCAAAGTGATAATTATTGTGTCCATTTACAGTAGATCTGTGCCCCATGACTCTTTTAAAGTCATGATCCTTTGAATAGCATTTCTCTTTTTTATTGGGGGGGGGGGGGGTGATACAGCAGCGCCTTTTCAAATACAGCAAATCCTTCCTTGAAAGACGACCCATATGGATGACTGACTTATGATCTCTGAAGACTGATTGTATTTCATGAGAAGTATCCTACAGATGCCATGCTACTTTCAAGCACAGTTTTCAACACAAGTGATCTCTTACAGATTGTGCCATTTCTAGAAACAGACCTCTGTACTGTCATATCAAAAATGGCTTACATATCAACGTGATCAATGCATGTTTTGCACGAAGTTTATGAGTAATACCAGTCTGTAGTCAGCTGAAGCAGAAGGTATACCCTCAGATGAACGCTGCTTCAACTATTGAAGATCTGCGCCGTTTAGTTCAACAGGAATGGGACAATTTGCCTCAGGCTTACCTTCGTAAGCTTGTATACAGCATGAGGAGAAGGTGCCAGCAGTGCCATAGCAACCGAGGTGGTTACACAGAATATTGACTTTACCATGGTTCAACAAGCATACTGTGATGCGTTGATGATCAAATCATTGAGACAAGTCTTCTGTGATAAACAAAACACTTGATTACCCACTTCAGGTTTCATTGAATCTAATGTTGCGAACTTCAAATTTTGACTTTCACTAAAAACCAGTCATGTGCAGTGAAGCATGGACTCCTTAAGATGGTCATTTTTCTGTTAACGCTGTACCAAGAGTATGAAGATAAAATATATGATACTGAAATTCCAAAATATTTGTTCATTATTTAATTATATACAAGTAAATAAGTGGAGAGTTATAAGTTTTGAGTAGTTTATATCTAGATACATGTACTGACCCTTTCTGCAGAGGCCCCACATTCAACCCACAATGATGCAATGCTGACAAGCCATCCCGGTCGCCATGCAACTGTGCACTGGGTGTAACCAAGTGTAACAAGTACAGAAACCATAAAGAGTCCACTTTTTTATATAATGCATGGTGTTGTCCTGAAAGCCTCCTCTTTTTGTCAGTTTGATACCATTGATCCGTGGAAAGAGTCACCTCAAGACCACAGGAGTTGCCTGGAAAAGCTGCAACATCAAGGACTGGGAAAAAAAAAACCTTTATATGTTAAGGATTGGAACTTGTTTTGCCTGCATAGCTAAAAAAAATGCCTACCGTTTCAGCTAAGCAGGCAATTCAGGTAGAACTACATGTACTTGCTACTTGTTGTCCGAGACCTTTTATATTTTATCCTTCTAAAGCAGTTATTACCAGGACAGCGTTCTGCGCGCCCTGGTTGACATGATCTACACTATAGACTGTCCCCTTTAAACTTTAACCTGTTCGCGTTTTATGAACACAAAGCATACTATTACAAAACAGCTATGTTTGTCAGTAAGTGTATTAATGTACAAAATGAAATAAAGTGTCATCATCATCATCATCATCATCATCATCATCATCATCATCATCATTAATACTGAACCTGATTGCTAGCATCACATGTAGCAGTAAGCGTGAAGTGTTAAAGCGTGAAAGAGCAAGCCATTCTGTTTTGGAAACCTTCAAAAGTCGGACGTACCTGTGCTCACGGGGATATCTTTTTTTTTTTTTTTCTTGCAGATTGTTTTTAAGTCTGGTTGTATGTGTGAGAGTTTACACAAACATGCATCAATTTCCATATATACATGTATTTTACGGTTGCATCTCTTGATTTAATTTTTAGCACAAAGCAGAGGCCACATTAGCTGAAGTAGAGTATGTCAGGAATGAAATCGTTACTGCTTTGAATCATTTTGATGAGTGGGTGAAACCAGAAAAGGTATGTTGACCTATGAACCTCCGTAATTGTCAGTAAAATTATCTTTTCTTGTCGTTTATTATCTTCACCACAGCACAAGACGGAAGCCTGTCTTACAGAGGTAGACTTTGCTAGAAATGAAATCGTGACAACCCTAAATGAAATCGATGAGTGGGTGAGCCCACGAAAGGTAAAAAGTCGTGAGAAATAGGTCAAATACTGATGTTGACACGCTTGTATTGTATGCTATTCTAAGCAGATGTACTCAGTAGAATGTTGTCTATTGCTATTAACACTCGTTTTATTTATGCATACAATTCCCGTTGGTGTTTTGTTTAATATTTGCTTTGGTATTATGGAGAGCAAATCCACTTTGACTTTAGCTTTATCATTACTCTATGGAATGATTGCATGGGCATAATACTAGTTGTCCTCTGCACACAAATTGTGGATGACACACTTCTGGGAGAATACATTTGGCCAGGAATCTTCTTTGGTACATGGTGAAGTGCTTGCCTTTTAGTCTACAAATCTTTGTTACAACAAATTTTTTACACTCTGCCAAACCGGTCATTGGAAAGAGTCACATATTTTATAATAAGGTTCTCCAAAAGATTAAGTAGCATAAAAAAAAGAGAGTGTTTTATGTGGTGTAATCCGGATTAGGGTTTGGGTGATATATTGAAATGCCAAAATATCACGATACTAACCCTGGTCCAAACCTTATCATGATATAATCCTTGTGTATCGAATTTTCACAATACGGCCACAGGCTTCAACTAGACAAAAAATTTACTAATCCATCAGAAAAAAAAAAATTGAGAAGAGTATCTCCTTGTCCAGAGGTGAAGAGCAACTACGCAATTTTGCCAGCTTGCATTAGTCATTGTATGAATGATTTGTGCAGACACGGTACGGTGGATGGTAATACACCAGTCCAAAGTCCATCATACTTGTGTATAAATCTGTTCAATCATACACTCTTATGATGCATGACTTCAGGGGAAAGTATCATGGTACAGAGAAATTGGTCACGACACCCAACCCTTGTCCTGATGTTTATTAATGCAAGTCCTCGTAAACCCCAGTCCCATATGTTGACCCTTCACATGATCTGCTGTTATCTTTGCCGTGTTTTATGCATGGCTTATTGGTGCTTTAACTGTGGAGGTTGTTCTGCCTGTATTCACGCACAGACTCGTTTCTCATACACCTGTGTCCTCAGGTTCTGGAGGGTGTCAGGAAGTTCAAAGCAACCTCTAGTTTTAATCTAAACTAGAGACTTTTGCTACTATGTGATCGTTATCTTCTGTTAAAAGATAATTCTGATATGGTTAGTGTTTATGGTGCATATACTAACTGTCTGCTTTCGGGGAGCAGGTATTTGTTCAAAAGCTTATAACAAAGTCTGAGGCATGGTCATGTAGCTGCATGTGGTTACATGTTCCATGTGGTTACATATTCCCTATGGTTACATATTCATAGTGTTCAGTAGTTCTGGCATTGGTAAATGACAGCTATTTTGAATATGTTGTAAGTGTCAGAAAACAGCATGACGAAAATGTATGAAGAAAATAAAGAATAATGAATGCATCAATTTTTAACGGAGTAAATAAATAATCGAATAAATGAATTATGAAATAGGACAAAAAAGAGAGAGAGAAAAAGGGAGGGTGGGAGTTAAGGAGGAAAAAGAGAAATGTAAAAAGAAAGAAAGAACATAACTTTAAAACCAAATGTCTGCAATTGCTACAGAATATTTTGCTACAAAGAGTGTTGTTGATGTCCATATTACTACAACTTGGCTACAATTGATGTGTGTTTGGTGCTGCAGGTCAAGAAGAACCTGTTCACGATGATGGACACTTGTTACATCCGCAGCGAACCCCTGGGAACAGTGTTGATCATTGGGGCATGGAACTACCCCATACAACTCACCCTGGGGCCACTGATTGGGGCCATAGCGGCAGGTGAGCTGGCTGGGGTTGATACTGGAGAGGCTTCATTATTATGAAGTTTCAGCTGGTGATTCAACCTGTCAAAATAGAAATAAACAAGAGTTATCATTTTGTAGCTCAGCAAAAGGCTTACAAACGTGTTATTTGAGAAATGAGGGTCGATTTTGTGTGTGTTATGGCATAATGATGTGCGTGATTGAAGCTGACATCGTAGGCGTGGCGCACGCCAGTGCGCCTCGCCCGATGCCAGCTTCAATCACCCACGTCATTTAAGAATTAAACTTCCTCTCTAGTGTAATTACGGGCACATGGTTGCAGTTTGTGTGACAGGCATTTCTGATGACGCGCGGTAGCGCGTCATCAAAGAAATGCCTGTCACACAAACTGCAACCATGCGCCCGTAATTATACTAGAGAGGAAGTTTAATTCTTATATTTACATTTAACATCAATTTCTATTGACATAAGAGTAAGTATTATCATTGATAGTTGATTTAAAATCGTTTTTAGCTTGTTAATTTACAAAAAATCGCCTTTTTGTTTACTAGTGGGAGGAGCCAAGTAGGCGGGGCTACTACATCAGCCATCAGTTGTCAAGGCAACTCCTGGAACACAAAGCTAGGAAAAAAATAGTTCCGAATAACACAACAACTTTATTTCAATAAAGCTTGCAAAACCGGTAAAAGAAAACATTTAGGCAAGTTTTGACGAGTAGATAATGCAATTCTTGATCATCTGATACCGTCTTCCCATTATGCTTAGGCCTATGAATCAAAAGCTTCGGCAGTACTTTCGGCGGAAGCTTAAATAATGACAAAGTGCGTTTAGAGGATATTATTGCGCAGCACGTTGGTTGCACGAGATGCTCTAGTGTAACCATTGCCTTATGAACTACACTACCGTTCCTATTCTTTCAATGCTAACAAAAATAACAAATGTAAATATTATGCCATAACACACACAAAAGCGACCCTCATTGCTTATATTTACATTTCCCTCTAAATTTTTCTGCTCAATTACATGAAATTTAGAGTAATGCATAAAATTAAGAGAAACGTCCAGAAACTGATTTACCCAGCATGTTCAAGTGTTAAGTTCCGGAAACCCAGGTGGGCGTGGCTTATTGGAATGTGGGCGGGACACTTGTGTTATGGTCCCATAACACACAAGGCTACTGTGTTATGGTCTCATAACACACCAGGCTCTCTCCTATACTTGCAATGTTAAAAGTTAGATTGAATGTAAATATACTTAAATATGTTGCTTATAATTCCTTACTCCCAAGTAAACACCATAAAGTATGGACAGGAATGGGAAATTTTCGAGCAAATTGCCATGGCAACCAGCTCTGAATAGTACTATTTGCAATATTATTGCACGGACACAGTGATGACTCCAGCAACCACTGTGTAGACTGGTGCCAGTGTACACACCTTGATAATGTTTACTTGAGCTGAACCTGTACATTGTTTTCCACTGTCAAGTCAAAAGCTGCCTTTCTGCTGGGAAAATTATTGAAAATACAGAAACTTGCATCCCTAGGTGTCATTTTTTTATGTGCACTGTCCAATTTCAAATCTTACTTCAGCACAGACATAATTATGCCCATTGAACTGTAAGAGTACCAAAAGACTTACAAATCTGTAGATTTTCTACTCAGAATAATGAAAATGGTGTTTCTCTATACGAAACAAGTACATGTACAAGCAACTGTAAGACACTCAAATTTTTCATGGTAGGGGTAAAACTGTCCATTTGTATCAGTTTGTCAGTTTACAAAAATGATGAAATTTTAGGCCCAGGTTGCTAGGTGTGACAGCAAAAAACAAAACAAAAATAGCTGAATTTTTTTAGCCAGAGCTTTTATTTTGTAGATGCTTATAGTCTTCTATTAGGGCTAGGTCAGCTTCAAAGAAGGGTGACCTTGACCTAATTTCGAAGGTCACAAGGCCACTTAAGTGTATTTGGTTTCTGCATGCTAACTCAGAATTTAACCAAGGATTTCAATATTGCACATAACAGTAGCCCTCTACAAGGGCTTGATAGAGTTAGAACATTGACAACCTTGACCCAATTCTCAAGGTCACCACACAGGTTGGTAGACTTTGTTTTCTGCACCATAACTTAAGAATCTTTTGAGATAAGACTTTGATACCGCCCAAGTATATACTCCTTAATAAGGGCCAGGTGAAGTTTGAAGATGGTTGACGTTGACCTTATTTTCCAGGTCAGAGAGGTATTGCAATAAGTTTGGTTTCTGCATAATAGGTAGAAAAGTTTTTATGCTAGGACCTGTATATTGCACAGGATGATCATCCTTATCCAGGGCTCAGTCAGGTTTGAAGATGGGTGAACTTGACCCAATTTCCAAGGTCACAAGGTGACTGCAGTTAATATGGTTTCTGCATCCTAAATTCAGAACTTAACTTAGGACTTCAATATTTGCACATAATTACAGTCCTCTTTTAGGACTTGGTCAACTTAGAAGATGGATGACCTTGACCAAATTCTGAAGGTCACCACACAAGGTCCTTTTGGTGAACTCAGTTTCAACATGATAACTAGAGACTTTTTTTGACCAAGGGGTTTCATATTGTACAGGAATATAGCCTTGTATACGAGCTAGGTCAAGTTGGCACATGGGTGACCTTGGGTCAATTCCCAAGGTCACAGAGCCACATTACTGGATTTGGTTTCTGCTCAATGGTTGCAGAATTTTTTGAACCCCATGTAGTACTATCGACAGGGTAAAGAGGGTGAACATAATGATGTTGGGGGGAGGGGATATCTATGTTTTTTTAAACATGTCTTGTTTTCTATAGTCATGGATGACCTGGAGGACAAAGTATTTTCAAAAGAATACACAGGGTACACTTGGGGGGGGGGGGGGGTGAGAGATAAGACCATATGTATGCTTTTTTGTGGCTGTGTAAAGACGCTGAATTTTTGTCACTGATGATTGTTAAAAAGTAGGCTTTTTCAAGAATTTGAATGAAATCTTTTCTCTGCAGATAGACATAAATACCATGTAAAGTGCAAAATTATCAGTGCAGCAGACAGAAATGTTTCATACATAAAGTTTGCAATGATTTTAACATAATTTTACAAAGAATACAGAAGAAAAACATCGTGATGAGCGATAATAGAGGTTCTTACAAAACTGAATTTTTGAAACCTTCATCATGGCTTCAAAATTTCTGATTCATTGTATAATAGTCCAGTTTATATGTGCCCTGTGCAAAGTTTGATTAAATTCTTTCAAGTGTATGAAGATAAAACTCAAAAAGTGTGTGGATTTGATTCCTTGTAATCTCAATGGTAGACCGGCACTTTCACTTGAAGTTCTTCAAGGTGCCACTAGATGGCATACTGCTGTGTAAGCCTTGAAATGCATCATCTTTCATTGTAAAATTATTAAAATACAATAATACAAAAAAATTACTGTGTGTAGAATTAAAAAGCTTGACCTGAAAAACATAAAAAAATAAAGCATCTAAAGAAAAATGAAAATTATTCTGATATGGCTTCCCCCAACCAAAAAAAAAAAGATCAGCATTTTTGATATACTAAATGGTGAGGGGGTGGGGGGAGGTCTGGAGAAGAGTACCATCTGTAATATGTGAAAATGCTGAAAATTTTGAATGGCCCTTTAGTCACCTGTCAGATCAGCTATATAGTGCAGTCACCTGTCAGATCAGCTATATAGTGCAGTCACCTGTCAGATCAGCTATATAATGCAGTCACCTGTCAGATCAGCTATATAATGCAGTCACGTGTCAGATCAGCTATATAATGCAGTCACCTGTCAGATCAGCTATATAGTGCAGTCACCTGTCAGATCAGCTATATAATGCAGTCACCTGTCAGATCAGCTATATAATGCAGTCACCTGTCAGATGAGAGATACCTGTCAGGTAACCTGCAACAGATATAGTGCTGGTTAGTCACCCGTCAGGGCTAGTGCCAAGAACTATTAATCTGGTAACTGTGAAGTGTTTGATCCTCGCTGTCAGAAATGCCCACCATTCAAATAACACATCAATATTATTTTCAATTCCACAGGTAACTGTGTTGTTGTGAAGCCATCAGAGATTTCAGGACACTCTGCTAAAGTCATGGAGAAGCTGATAAACCAGTATCTGGATACGGTAAAACAGGCGTTTTGAGTTTTGCCCTAATTATTTGTGATAAAATCATTATTACACTTGCATCTTAGTCCTGACATATTTGCCATGAAAAATTATCCTGTGATTTTTAGCTCTGCTGACCAAAGGTCGCAGAGCTTATGCGACCGCTCATGTCTGTCCGCCCGTCCGTCAGGAAAATGCTTAAATGGAAAGATGAATAAGGAAACAGCAGGATTGCAAAGGAATATAGAAACATTTTGGATTAAAGAACTCCAAACAGTATATCCCTATGGTTTGAATAATCGATGTGATAAGAACATAGATCAAACAGCAGAGAATGATTATGTATATGACATACTCAACAAAAGAAGGAAAAAGAAGAACAAACATAAGAGTAAACACAGAACACATAAAGAATCTCTTACAGCTCAATATGTATTCAACATACAGCTAGAAACTGCAATAAAAGAAACTACATACTACATCAATAAAACTTTACCACAAATGAAGAAAAAAGATCTCAAGCTATTGGGACAGTTACTTCTGGATCATGAAGTAACAATGACAGCAAGTTAACAGATAGGATTGTCAGTTTAGTACAAGACATGATACAACATAAATTGAAGCTTAAGAAAGAACAAACATGGAAAAGTAAGATGAAAAAGAAACATGAATCCTCTGATAATACACTATGAAAATCAAGCTGTCAAGTACATAAATCTACAAAGTATTTTTAGATTTCAGGAAGTTGAAAATTCAGTCAGCAACTATATTGAGGAGGATATCACAGTTGCTTATAAATACACTTCTAATATTAGTAATAAGGTCTTCAATTACAATCAAATAATGGTTGAATTGGACTTAGACAGCAGGAATATGATTGTCAAACTTGTGAAGGTGACACTACTTTCAAGAAGTATATGGATAAAGACCACAAACATGTAATCACAGGTGATTTAAGTATCATTAAAAACAAAAAATTGAGACATTTGTTTCAAAGAGGACCAAAGTAAAGAGAAAGACATAGCATCAACTTCACAAAAGCAAGAAAGGAGATGAAAGGAGGACTCAACAATTTCATTGAGAAACATAATAATAAGAAAGGAATATGTAACAGGGCATTTGGTGAATGGAAAGTTAAAGTAATGGAGAAAGTGGATAAAAGAATTAAATACCTGAGAAAAGGACCTCTTCAAAAGTGGAGACAGATTAAGCAAGTGCTCCAGGATTCACATCGTAGTCCGGAATTGCAAGACTTGCATGACAAGTTTGTCATCACACCTGTTGACAAAGCTAGCAATAACATTGCACTAACTTGCAAACCATACTACATTAATACAATACTGAGTGAATTAAATAATGAAAGTTATCAACAGGCAGGAACCTCTGATACTGTTATCAAGGACCAAGTGGATAAAAACAAGGAGTTGAAATGCATTGTCTCAAATGAGGACAGGAAATTACCAATTATATTATGCAATTGTCAAAATGCCTAAAAACCCTGTTAAATTCAGGTTCATTATTGCAGCAAAGAAATGTGTTTCGAAACAAATTGCCAAACAACTCGCTAAAGATCTCAAACTTGTCAAAAATTCACATACTAACTACTGCAAAAAAAGTGAAAATGTACACAGGAGTGAATAGAATGTGGATTACAGATAGCATAAGTGATATTCTACCAGACATTGACAAAATCAACAATAAGAATTGTGCCAAATCAATTCATACTTTTGATTTCTCAACATTGTATACAAAGATCAACTTGACAGACCTAAACAACGTGTTAATTTCAGTGTTGGATAAAGCGTTCAAAGGTGGCACATGTCAGTATATTAAAATATCTGGTGCTGAGGCTAACTTTCATAAAGGTAAGAACAAAGGAATATCTTACATAAAGCAAGAGTGTGCTCAAATGATAGAATACATTATCAACAATGCATACTTTTGCTTTGGAACCAGAGTCTATCAACAAATAGTAGGCATACCAATGGGAACAGATCCAGCCCCATATATTGCTAACCTTTATTTATATTTTTATGAATCAAAATGGATGGAGGAATTGGCAAAAACAAACTTTACAGCTGCAAGAAGATCCTATTCTCATACTAGAAGATTTATAGATGACCTGTGTGCTTTAAACAATGGAGATGAAATAAAGGGGAATTGGAAAAACATATCCCAGAGAACTACTATTAAATCTGAAAAATGAAAGTGGTACAAAAGCTACTACCTTGATCTGGATATAGAAATAAAGAACAACCAGTATGTAACAAAAATATTTGACAAGAGAGACCAGTTCAAATTTGATATTATCTCCTACCCTGACCTGACAGGAAATATTCCAGAGAAACAAGCATATGGAGTTTGTATCAGACAAGTCATCCGTATTGCTAGAAACACCACAATTTTTAGCGATTTTGTCAATAGGGTTAGAACTTTTTTTGCATAAATTACAACACAAAGGTTATAAAAAAACAACTACGCAAAACTCTGTTGAAATGTTTCCAGAGATATGACAAAATACCTAATAAATACAACACTAATTCAAGAACATTAGTCAAATCATGTCAAGATGGAGTTTGAAATGACATAGTATAGTCCTCAAAGTGTGTAGAGTGGTAAGAAGGAAAGTACCCGGGGTAAAGTATACTTAACCCACCTAGAGAATTTTCTCTAGTCCATCTTAAGTGGGAAAACCATGATCATACTCACTTTTTGCAGGATTTCTTGTCTTTTTAATCTTCATCCAGTACAGTGGAAGAGGTGGCTTTCAGCTAATACCTTAGCACACTTTACCTCATAACACCTCTAGTCAACTTTATGGTGCTAAAAATTGTATTACTATTTACCGGTTTATACCATTGTCGGTATGGTGGAGTAGTGTATGAAACTTTTATGTTTGAAAGGAGACATCCATCCATCTGCTGGCCTGTAGCATATCTCTAGAACCCTAACAGAAAGAATAATGAAGTTTATACCAGAGATGCATCATACCACAGGCATATGCGCTGTGTATTGCTTTTGGCCCAAGAACATATCCATTTTCGTGTGTCTAGCAGCATATCTCTAGAACCCTTAGAGATAGAATAAAATTGTTACCAGAGATGCATCATACCAAGAGCATGTGTGCCATGTATTGCTCTTGACCTTGACCTATTTTCAAGGTCACAGGGCCCAAGAACATATCAGTTTTTGTGCATCCAGACATGCTGTATACATTGTATAGCTTTCTTTTGTATATTGTGGCGGGGGACATAGATCCTTTGGATCACTGTGCACTTGTTATTTTTTAATGCTTATTCAAGAAATACATCTTATTTGTATATCTCGCCACATATTTGAGCAAATGCCCTCTCCCTGCCCCAGCTTTATTATGTCTCCTGGTGGAATCCGGGGGACATATTGGTTTAGTGCCCATTTCTTTCGCTTCTTCTTCTTCTTCTTCTTCTTCTTCTTCTTCTTCTTCTTCTTCTTCTTCTTCTTCTTCTTCTTCAGGTTCTTCAACACTTGGTTTCTGTGCGATAAGTCTTGAAGGACATGACGGAATTTGATGAAACTTGGTAGGATTATGTATCTAGGCAAGGCCTAGCTTGGGATTGTATTTGGGTGACCTTGACCTAATTTTCAAGGTCACAGGGTCACTTATGTGAAATTGGTTTCCGTTCGATTAGTCATGAAGAAAGGGATGAAATTTGATGAAACTTATTTAATTATGTATCTTGGCAAGACCTAGGTTGGGATTGTATTTGGATGACCTTGAGCGACTTCTCAAGGTCACAGGGTCACTTATGTGAAATTGGTTTCCGTTTGATAAGTCTTGAAGAACTCGATGGAATTTGATGAAACTTGGTAGGATTATGTATGTAGGCAAGACCTAGGTAAGGATTGTATTTGGATGACCTTGAGCGAATTTTCAAGGTCACAGGGTCACTTATGTGAAATTGGTTTCCGTTCGATAAGTCTTGAAGAACGTGATGGAATTTGATGAAACTTGGTAGGATTAAGGTATCAAGGTAAGACCAAGGTTGGGATTGTATTTGGGTGACCTTGACCTCATTTTCAAGGTCACAGGGTCATTTATGTGAAATTGGCTTCTCTGCAATAAGTCTTGAAGAACTTGATGAAAATTGCTAGAGTAAGCAAACTTGGTCATTTGTAATTTGTTATCACCTGTAGCTTATTCAGAGACGTAAGTGTTCCACCGGGAGACATTTGATTTTCTGTTGGAAAATCAGTCTGTTCTAGTTTCTTTATAAATTGGGCAGAGGTTGGTCTCTAGGACATGCTATGACACTGTCAGGGATGCCTCCTCCCATAAATACATTTGGGAGACAAAAGCACCCCCAAAATGTATGCAATTGGCATATGTGTTGTCACACCATGTCACTGGACAAGGGAGGTGTGACTATAAATGGTCTGAGCAAACACCAAAGCTCACCCAAGACATTAAGCCTATCTCTTTGTTAGCTATGTCTATTGTTGTCAACGTACTGTATTATCAGGTAACAAATGTACATTATGGGTGTAACGGTACCGTGCTGCAGACATTGAAACATTCAGTTCCTGAAGAGCCACTCAACTGGCGAAACCAGTCAAACTAATACAGCACAAAAGACAGCCAGAACCCCGCTCCCTTTTACAAATTTTAGTATAGGGAGGTATATGGAATATGTTATTACTGGTACCAAGATTTGATATGATAATGAATTTTTTTACTTACTTTGGTACAATTTTGGGGGAAACGGACATGATGTTTCGACTCTCTTCTAGGAGTCTTGGGTCACGTGATGATTTGTGGCGGGTAGAGGCAGAGTGTACAAGTCACATGGCATAACATTGTAGCATCAACCAGCCAACAAATTAAGATCACTGCTAGTACACCCAAAAGACGAGCCCCTGACACCAACAAATGTGGGGTAATATATGAGATTACTTGTGACCAACACTCCTCCCACAAATACATCGAAGAAACAAAAAGGTCTCTCGGCATCAGGTTTAAGGAACACCAGAACCAAGACTTACCAACGGCTGTCAGAAAACACTGCATTTCGGCTGGTCACACCATCTCCCTAGAGAAAACCAAGATCCTAGCACGAGAGCCCAGTTGGACGAAACGAAAGGTAAAGGAAGCCATCCTGATCCGACAAAAACAACCGTCGATGAACCGTGACCTAGGCTACCAACTGCCGGCCGTGTACAATCATCTATTTCCTGGGCGGTTTTCTTCCCGCCACAAATCAACATGTGACCAAGACTCCTAGAAGGGAGTTGAAACATCGTGACCGTTTCCAAAAAAATTGTACCAAAGTAAGTTAAAAAATGCAATGTAATAGGGAGGTAATTTACGCATACACTAGAAGCCCATGAAAGTAGAACAGGGAAGTTGATTACTGATGCAAAAGTAAGCTAACAAAGTACAAGTAGAGCGGTGAGGTTGTTTTAACATATTATAGGAGGCCATCAAGGTACATGTAGTACAAAGAGGTTGTTTTTACATGTTATAGGAGGCCATCAGGGTGGTACAGGGAGCTGTGCCAGAGACAACTGAGCTGCTCAAAGAAAAGTTTGATCACATTTTCTACACGGGCAACAGCTTTGTGGGCAAGATAGTCATGCAGGCAGCTGCCAAACACTTGGCCTCCGTCACCCTGGAACTTGGTGGCAAAAGGTCAGTTTGCAAACCTATACACAAAGAAGAAGAAAGTTACGTCCACTGTGTGTCTGTGTGCAGTAATATCACACCAGTGATATTACTGCAATCAATGTTTGAATTATATCCCTTCTAGACATCATAACTGTTTAGCCATTAACTTTTTGTCCACAGAACCTGTCAATTTGTACATAGAGAATCTCTGTCATGTAGCTCGATGCAGGTTCACAGATTTGACAAGCAGTTCAAGTTCAGTTTGAGCGATACCTTATCAACACCAAAGGCAGAATAATCTGACACTCTGACGGAACTTGCAACTCTCATCTGTGAACCTGTATTTAATTACAAGATGGCGATTCTATTTATTCCAAATTAAAATGCAGAATAGGCCTGCACTTATGAGTGTTTATGCAATAATACTAACATGTTAAGGTAACTTGGTCTTGTACACAGGGCCAAAGATGGAAGAATTGAAGTCTAGTTAAAGTGATTAGGCATCACGGTTTGAAAATGCAGCTGTGCCGTTAGTGCCGAGAGAAAGAAGCAACAAACCACAGGATTTTAAAGAATAAAGAATACCTTTAATAATTTGTGACTTCACTCACAAAAGGTGAAAGTAGTAACCAGGAGGGAATTAATGTCATTGACATTATATGCTGTTGCACAATGGAATGAGAAAACTTTGTCATGGAACACTATGGATGGGCCGAGAATATACTGTTGTAGGCCTACTGGTGATTCAGTCATGTTCACCTTGATGGACAATTTGTCAAGGGGCCATAAAACACGCTCTTACAAACATGCCAGACATTAAGTTATTGGCATGGGACATTGATGTGCGTAGCATTCAGTGGTGTTTCAAACATGAGTTGACAAGCACTTTGAGAAGGCAAGATGGCCGTGTTTTCAGCAGACATCAAAGCAGGAGGCGGTTCCCAAGCAACGTCACTTCGGCTGGCTGGAGGACATCCAGGATGTTTCAAGATTATGCACATCATACGTTGTTGATAACAAGAGGCAATAGCATAGTTGTTGACACTGGCAATATTACGATGACCGCTTTACTGCATAATGGTGGTTCTCTACACACACATGTAGACGATAAAATTAGCAACATTAAATAGTTCCAGTTCAGAGTATGGAAAATTCCAGTGTCATTTGCCATTTAAGGATAGATGACCTGGGTCATATGCCATATAAGGAAAAGCAACAATGCACGGATCAGATATAGCTCAAAAGAAATGATAGTTGGATATTGGCTCTGTATTGGGGTCATGCTGGTGCAAACTTGGGATAAATGTATACATACATGTACTTACACCATTAACCCTTTACTCTGGTGTAGGCGAGAAAATCCGCCCAATGTAGTACATGCCGCAGAAAAACTGCCAGTGCGCATAATTACCGAGATATAGCAACCTGGCGCATTCTCCCGCAGATGTACAACATTTTAAATGGTTTCCACTGTAACTATTGAGTAATGGTGCCAAAATTATTTAAATATTGCGGTATCTATGCGAAAAACCCAATGCAGACAGATTTTATTCAGTACGGACCGTTGTGGAGATTGATTGACAATGCATACTGGTGCATGAGCTGCCCATTTAAACATAGATTGCATGCAGTTTCCATTATGTATTTCTTTCAGTGGTTCACCAGGGACATTCCGAATCTTTTCAAAATATGTACCGTCAATATGTCACTAAATTTTGGTACTTATGTGACATGAAAACATAAAAGTACCGTTGGCTTGAGTGATTGCCTGCACCATGCTGGTTTGTTGATAGTGCACACTGCGTATTCTTGACCATGTGCAAAACTTATTTGCATGATTTCAGACAATCAGCGACCAAGCAGGTTGAGAATCTAGCTGAAGCAGTGCGAGAATGTGGCTGGCTTCTATTCCTAGATTTTTACCTTCAAGTTGGAGATTGTAAATTTATGCAAGATGACAGTGTTTGGTGGGCGGGAGTAAAGAATTAAGCCAATAGGAAAGCAGCATGATGATATTGACGAGCTTCTGACGTTTTTTTGTGGGGTTTTTTTTTTTTTTTTTTTTGGGGGGGGATATCAAACATACCTAGAACCGGCAAGAGAATCATATGAAGTTTGAGGCCACAAAATACGCAATTTTATGGCTGTTTTGCAAATTTTTATCGGCAAATGTGCCAAAAACATTTGATTTGATGTTTATTTAAAAGTGTGTATGAATAAAATTGTCACATTTATGCAACAAAATTGTTTCTGCAGCAAAAACTATGCAATTTGTTTGACCGGAAATGGGCATATGATTTCTTTGTTTATGTAAATAAGCGTCAATGTGGATGCCCTGAAGATTGTGTTTGTGGGGCGATCCCAAGATTAAATTCAGCATGACAGACAACTAAACCCCAAAAATAAAGAGCAGAGGAAGGGTTAAGTTAATCCCATTGAATACCATAGTATCTATATTGCCAGTGCTACCAAAAACAGATAATATGGCAATTACATTTAAATCAAATAAAGTTAAAAATACATTATTTGCCAAAATCTGTCGGTTAAATCCTTTATATGAATAATCCAGGCACTGAATACATGCTGTGATCTGGCTCTTATCTGAGTACATTTTATTGATTTGCTGATACTGTTTCTTCTTAAGTTCACACCCCTAAGTGTTATGTCACACCTTACTTACAAGTAGCCAAAGGGATACTACAGTCTCTGCCTGTTTCAAAACAACAACTTCAACTTTCAACCCCGCATTGTTTTTTGTCAAATTTGACACCATAGTTGCACAGCCCAGTAGTTTGAATGGGTCTGTCAATGTGACCTTGTTCATTGTAAGGTGGAAATTAAATGACAGGTGAAGCTCATTATAATGACACCATCTGTTGCTCTAAAAAGAAGGTTATCAGATACTGAAAATGTCAGATAAATGGATCAAATAACAAAGAAAATGGACTTCTTGTTGCTTTTTTAATTTGATTCATTTATCTGACATATTCAGCATCTGATGCTTTCTTTCAAAACTTGTGTTGTGGTCTTACTAATAAATCCAGGTCAGCGGGATGATGAAGACAATGAGGATACACTTTATATATATGTGCAGGTACATGTTTATCATGAATTTACAGTGGTACTAAATACTTGAAACAAGTGCCCTACTTTGTGACCAGACACAGATCTGTTCACTCTTTGAATTCTTGTTATGATAATAGTCACAGTTGTTGGAAATATTATAATAGTGAGACCTTCAAATTCCTCCTGCAAAGACCTCATTCAAGCACCGGCATGACTAGTCTAAATTTGATGGTCACAGACAAAGATAAATGGTCCATGCCTTTCCACAGCACCTTTTGGGCATGTTGGTCCAAATTGTTGCCGAGGAAAGTTGGTGACTTTTTGAAGAAATTAGCATTTTAAGGGTTGATAAATTCTCTTTGCTTAGTGTTGGTTCAAGCATTGTCTGCTGGGTGGCAGCACTGTCTGCCAGTTGGTAGTAGCGCACCAGTTTACAGAGTCACATACGACTTCAAAGCATGTGAAACAGAAAGTTGGCATACAAATCTTTCAGAATCCAAGCAAATTGTACTGAAACATAATTGGGATAATCCAGTGGAAACAGCTAGCCAAATGAACTGTACTTGAATAGATATCAGCCATAATGCACTTGCCCTTCATTGTAATTTATGTATAATTACCAGCCAGGACAGTGCTGCCCTCAGGTGGCCAGTAACAACCTCCACTTGCATCACATTACATTGCAGAATGGTAATTGTTTATTTAGTTCAATCAAACCTTTTGGGGTGGCCTTCCTGGAGCATGTTGGGACAGTTTTTAAATTTGTTCCTGTTCATCATTGGTGAAAAAAAAATGTTTATGGTTTTAGCCCCTGCTATGTAGACAGTAATTGTAACCTGGAGGTGGCTGCCAACAGGATCGCCTGGGGGAAATTTATGAATGCAGGTCAGACCTGTATTGCTCCGGATTACATTCTCTGTGAGGAGAGCACTCAGGTAAGTGGCAACATTAAATTAACCTGTGAAAACCCTAAATTCTTAGGAGTGTTCAACCTAAGTGAGTCTTTCTGAAAACTTTTTTTTTCTTACTGGACATTTGGTTCAGCAAACTTACAAGTTTTGCTGGTCCAAGACTAAATTTTACTGGCCCAAGTAATCAAGCTTTGTTTAATAATTCAAAATTCTGCCGGACATTTGTGCCTGCATTTCAGAAAATTTACTGGTCCTCCTGAATTTTTACTAGATAGCGGCCTTGGACCAGTGACTTTTAAGCAAGACTGTGAGTAACAATTATGTGGATTGAGGTTGCTTATTAGTCCCCCGCCCACTTGGTGGGGGACTATAGGTTTGCACCTTGTCCGTCCTTCCGTCCTTCCGTCCGTCTGTCCGAAGCTTCTCCGGGCCATATTTCCAACACCATAACACCCACAGCTACCAAATTTAATGTGTTTGTACTTCCTACGATAGGCAGGCAGATTCCTTGTCATGATTTTTCTTGCCTGCTCAAGGGTTTTATTTACTATCAGCTTATAGGATGGTCAGTGGTCTGTAGTTGGTCCATCTTGCATGAGAATTTTTTTTTTTCAGAATTTACCCAAAAATCGACCCATTTTTTTAGTCCCCCGCCCACTTGGTGGGGGACTATAGGTTTGCACCTCGTCCGTCTGTCCGTCCGAAGCTTCTCCGGGCCATATTTCCAACACCATAACACCCACAGCTACCAAATTTAATGTGTTTGTACTTCCTAGGATAGAGGTGTATGGTGTGCCAAATGTAGGTCACTAGGTCAAATATCTGGGTCACAGAATACATATGTATGAAAAATCTTGTCCGGGCCATAACTTTTTTGTCCTTTTACTTAGAGTCATGAAATGTTACACAAATGTGAAGCTTAGTCTAAGAAAGTGTCATAAAGCAAAACTAGGTCACTAGGTCAAATATTTGGGTCACCGATCGATATGTAAATATACAGAAACAAATTTTGTCCGGCACATATCTTCCCTATATTAATGCTACCTCTTCAATTTTTTTATGGTGCGTAGACCTTAGGTAGTAGCTGTGCATAGGCATTGTTTTGTGTGGCTAATTACTTGCATTAATTAATTATTTAACAAAGTTCGTTAAGCAAGACAAATTTTGTCCGGGCCATATCTTCTAAACTATTAATGCTAGCCCTTTGAATTTTTTGTGGTGGATAGACCATAGGTAGTAGGTGTGCATAGGCATTGTTTTGTGTTGCTAATTACTTGCATTAATTAATTATGTAACAAAGTTCGTTAAGCAAGACAAATTTTGTCCGGGCCATATCTTCTGAACTATTAATGCTAGCCCTTTGAATTTTTTATGGTGTGTAGACCTTAGGTAGTAGGTGTGCATACGCATTGTTTTGTGTGGCTAATTACTTCCATTAATTAATTAATTAACGAAGTTCATTAAGCAAGCTCAAGATACAATACAAATTTTGTCCGGGCCATATCTTCTAAATTATTGATGCCAGCCCTTTGATTTTTTTTATGGTGGGTAGACCTTAGAGGGGATATGGTAATGGGCACCGTCCGTGTGTCCGTCCGTCCGTCAAATATTTGGGTCACAGTAATACATAAATGTACAGTATTTTCGTGTCCTTACTGTAATTCTTAAAAAATTTTGACTTCATGTTATAAAAGTTTACTGATAATGTATTGTGACCTAAAAGTGTGTCACGATGCAAAACTAGGTCACTAGGTCAAATATATAGGTCACAGTGTAAACTCCATGTAAAACCTTGTCCATGCCATATTTCCCTTACTATAATACCTACAGCTACCAAATTCATTATTTTAATACTACCTGGGGAGTTGTTGTGTCACATGGCAAAAGTAGGTCACTAGGTCAAATATCTAGGTCACTGTGAAATCCATTCAAAATCTTGTCCGGGCCATAACTTTTTTGTCCTTTTACTTAGATTAATGAAATTTTACACAAATGTGAAGCTTAATCTAAGAATGTGCCATACTTTTAATTTTTTTTTTCATCTAGGTCACACCCCTATATAGTAGTCCATTCAACCTCGTGGGCGACGAGCGGCGGACTATGTATTGCTCTGCAATACTCATTAACTTGTTTGCCTTTAAAACAGACTAACACCACATGTTTTTAAAACTCTTCATAGCGTGTTCAGCCAGCAAGTTATATCTAAAGGTCAAAGGCTACAATAAATATTTGTGTTTATGTCAAAGCCAGTTCTGTGTTGGTGAGAGCTGTGGACTCCACTTTTTCAGTGCCAATCACAACGAAGGTTGATCTACTTCAGTCAAATAAGTCTGAATTATAATAAGGATCCCAGATTCATATTCCTGAAAAAAAGACCTTTCATTCAAGTACCAGCATGCCTTGTAGTTCCAGAGAGAATATCCCACGTCAACAATTTTTCTCGGCGTGCATTGCGCCCAATGCACGCCGAGAAAAGCTGTTGACTCCATCAAAACTTTGGCTCTGAAAGAGTTAAGTTTGGTTCTTGACTCTTTACATATTAGTTTTCACAAATCATTCAGCAAAATTGATGCGATTAGGAGAACAAGTGTTGGAAATCACATACATGTATTTTTCTTTAGCCATGTAACAGGGCCACTTGGAATGGAAAGGAAAGGAAATTGAGGGAGGTCGAAAGTTATAGACATACTTGAATCTTTCGGTGCTAATGACAACAAATGTGCTCATGAATCTGAATTATACTGATTTCAGATTCAAATTTTTCATGAAAACAGCTTTGATTCAATACCAGTCCATATCGCCAAAGACAAGGATAATTGTTGACTGGACCCCGAACTTAGCACTGAAAGGTTCATTTTGAAACTGTTCTTGCAGAACACTTCAGTTTTGGACACTGAATTTGCTTTAGGCCTGCGCCAGACTTGGTCTGCTAACTTACTCAAAAACTTTTCCGTGTACCTTTACATGTAGAATATCAAAGATCATCATGCATGATCATAAATTGTGGGTATGCTAAAACCACATTTAAGATATCATTCACGCACTTTTATTCCTGGCATTTTTGACCATTTTTTAACTGATTTTGCAATAAATGACTGTCCGTGCTTGTCAACAAATTCAGTTGTACTTCATTGATTACCAAACAAATTGGCAGGTGACTTCACTTATATCTGCACTTTTTGTGTGTGTGTGAGTGTATGTGTATGTGTATGACCTTCAGTAGTCTTGATTTATTTTCTCTGTTGACTAAAAGCGTGGTATTTGATACATTTCAGGACAAAATTGGAGAAGCCTTGACGAGAAGCCTGAAGTCGTTTTATGGAGATGACCCCCAGAAGTCCGATTCCTTGTGTAGAATCGTAAACAACCGCCATTTCCAGTGAGTAGAGCTATTTTGCGTGATTGTAATGCAACCAGCTGGTCACTCAGTGTTAGTGGTGGCAGACCCTTCAGGTCCTACTCTTTGAGGTGACAGGATCTTCCAGTCTGAGTGTGTCAGCTTTGACAAGACCTCAAGTTCAGAATGTCTACATCCCTGTGTTGGTGGCCTTTAAGTTCAAAGTGTACATGTATGTTTGTGTGTTTGCGGGACTTCAAGGTTAAAGTGTTTGTGTGTGTTGGCAGGAATTTTAAGGTTTACTGTATCTCTGCCTGTGCAGGACCTTAAGGTCATATGTATGCTTGTTTTGGCAGGTGTAAAAGTGCAAAGGGCATGTTTGTGTTTGCTGGACGTGAAGGTTCCTACTTGTAGTATTATGAGAATCCTACGGTGCTGTAATGTGTGACAAGACCATGTGCCCGGGACTTGTGATTCGAAATGTTCATGTAACTTTCAACATAAACAAACTGAATAATATGTACCAAAAAAAATCCCTATGAGGAAATGTATTATTCCTCAGCAAATTCAAAGAATACTCTGATATTTGGTCACTATAGTTGCCACTGGGTGAAATTTAAAGATTGAGAGCATATAAAAATGGTTTTTAGCTCTGCTGACCAAAGTCGCAGAGCTAATGTGACCACTAGAGTCTGTCCGTCTGAACTTGATCTTCTGTCCCATGGTCACTGAGGACAAAGTTAAGGACTCACTCGTTGTTTTGGCACATGCAACAATATCCATCACAGGAATTGCACAAATAAGCGATGATCACACGTGGAGGAAAGTGCCATCTGGTGGACAAACAAGACACTAAAATCACATAAGATTTATCTGTTCAGAAGCCACTTGTGGACTTGCAACTTTGAAATGGAGAGGTGCAATATAGCCACAGTGCCAGCAGAGCATTTGGCCCATGGGCCTCTTGTTACATCTTTGTTATGCCATTTGATGTAATTTTTTTTTTGAATGATTGCAACCTTTCTGCTATCAGTCGTGTCAAGAAGTTACTGAAGAGTGGGACTACAGTATGTGGGGGACGTACAGACGAGAAAGACAACTATATTGAGCCGACTATTCTTAAAGACGTCAAACCCACAGACCCAGTGATGCAGGAAGAGGTGGGTAGTCTGTGGAAGGATGTTGCTGAAATGCGGATTCCTTAAAGTGGCAGTTGCATATTTTGTTTATGAGACAGAGAAGTAGTTGTAATTTGTTTCCATTGTGGACATTTATTAGCCTGTACAAATTTTAGAAGTTAATATATTTAAGTGATTCCTTGCTTGGTTATGAAATGACTGGAGTCAATGCTTCCCTGCTGGCAATAAAGTTTTGCCCAATATTGGCCCAACATTGGGAAGGATGGCCCAGCATTGGCCCAATATTGGGCCAACTTTGATTGCTAGATGGGTTGTTATGTTGCGAGTCAAATTATGTTTCTGCTGTTCCATGGGTAGAGGTTACCTTGAGTGCCATTTAATTCTCATTTAATTTAAGGATAAATTGTACGTGCTATAATGAAGGCCATTAAACCCTGGGGAACTCAAATATTTTTCTTGTCATGCCATATTTGACTTTGCCGATCATCTAACACTGTGTCATGAGCAATCGCCTGCTTTGTAAGACCAGTTTGAAATGGATCAAAACTTTGCAGGCTGGCAGTTGTTGAACACCACAGCAGCAAAATTTCTGAAGTCGGGTGTACAACAATCACTGCTATTTTAATAGTCTGTAACACGTCATATTCATCACATAGAGTATGTCTTCCAATGGTTGCATGAGTTGAGCTTGAGAACCCTGTATATGGTACCATTAAATCAGTGCAGAAAATATATACATGTATAGATCTCTCAAATATTAGGCTTTAAAGTGAATTGGAAATAATCAGTGCAAAAAATAAAGTGTAGAATGATGTGACTACCCTAAAATTTACAACTGAACCAATTGCATGTAACAATTTGCTGGCTGAATGTTTGGTTCCCAGGATGCACCAAAGAAATGATGGACTGGCACAGACTCACTTTTATGACATTACTGAAAAAAAAATTATCCATGCAGATATTTGGACCTGTGCTGCCAATTGTGCCTGTTGAGAATGTAGATGAAGCAATAAAGTTCATCACTGACAGGTAAGACAGAGAGAATCCAGATGAGGTTGTTTGTTGGGGATAACATCGGTGTTGTGTGATTTTCGCAGTTGAGTAAGGCTTTGCTGAGCCTTTCCACGAAAATGGCGCAACTCATTCTTGTATGTGTGTCTTTTTGCCCCGAACCACTTCCTAGTAGTTATTACCCAATTCCGCAGTCCGAACTCTTTACTCTCCATAAGCTAACCTGTCCCTGTCTAACCTATATACATATGGAATTACTATTGTCCATATTGCACACGTTCCTCTGTAAAATTTTGACATAGGCTATATTAGCCCAAATAAATTAAAGGGTCTTCAGCGGGTGACTACTCAACATGTTTCGGAGCCTATACCTGTACTTGTCTCTCTGAGTAGCGGCTCCTTGTCTAAGCTAAATATGCAAAGACAACCCACATAATAATTAATAAATATGAACATGGCAAATGATGCATTACCTAAATACGTGAAGTTTTGCTTATAAATGCAGAGCTTCATTATGAAAGAAGAATACATGTCAAACAAACCACAATTACTAAATTTGTATAGTACAGGTTCAGGTAAGAGCAATTTGACTTACCCCTGAACCAATATGTACCCTTTCTAGCTGGAAAGCTTATCATAGTTAGCATGACACCAATTTTGATAGTATTAAAATCTCAACTGTCAGCCCAGTCTTGTCATGCTTTCTTCCCCGGAAAAAATTTGGCTGTTCTGATGTAGATTTTGTTGTATGCAATATTCAGGCCCATAAACTCCATCAAAGGACCTGCTGCCGTCTTCCATGACACAGTTACTGACCAGTGACATTGCTGCTAATTCATTTAACGTTATACAATATAATGCACAGAAGTAAAGAAATGCATGTCCCATGTAAATGTGTCCCCTGCACGTGAGCTTGGATGTCGTGAAAGAGGGCCGAGATTCAAATCTAAAGGTGCTAATATGGGGGTATCATTGTGAATAACTTAATAAACCAGTCAGGACGAGTGTGTGACCAGAAAACTTATCATCACAAACCAGTGGGGATAAGTCTGTTTAAGATACATTCTGGGCATGGTAGAAACTGATGTACTTTTTGTCAAATACAGTGGAACCCTTGTATGAAGACTGCCTGTTGTTGCGCCCAAAAGCAGCCTTTGCTTGGAGGTGGTCCTAATTTTCATTGCAATTGTAGCCAAACTTACATTGACCGTAAGTAGCATGGTTAAAAATGGCATGTCTTATTTGTGAGGCCATCTTCAGACAGGGTTCAAACTTCTATATATACACACAGTTCTGCCTGAGCTGTACGTTGTGTTGAAAAGGAGCAAGTTGTTTCACTTTTATCTGCTCAAGCATAGCAGTTTCTGTGATCAGTACCTAATGCTTGTTTTTTTTTTTCACTCCCTTTACCCTTGACCTGTTTGTTTCAGGGAGAAGCCACTTGCCTTGTATGTGTTCAGTGAAGATGCCTCAGTGGTGGACAAGATGATCGTGTGCACATCTAGTGGAGGTCTGCTGGTCAATGACACACTCGTACACACTACACGTAAGTGTTCCAACTCGGGCAGTGTCAATCACCACAAGATCGATGCTCACATGCAGTATTTTTTCTTCTCATCTTTTATTCATCAAATGAGTTGTCACGGTCATTCCCGAACCAGATTCCGGACAGAAAGTTCTTCTAATCAAGTACCAGCATGGCGGGGGGGGGGAGGGTCCCATTACTATCTTTCTTTGTAACCCCTTTGATGGCATATACTTCAGGCACTTTGGTCACACCGTGACAGGAGCATACAAGCTGTTGACTGAGTCCTCACCTTTATACAAGAATAAATCAAAGGAACAAAAAATACTGGGTTAAAATATCTACTCCAAGTATCACAAAAAACATCAACGTGAAAGTGAGGTCCTGTATTTTATGTGCATGTTTTATAAAAAAAATCTTCGGAACAGCATGTTCCGATGTTTTCAGCGACCATAATAATAAAATGAGATCCTGTTCTAAACAGTCCATGTACTTATACTTTATAGGCTGTACAAAGTGCACTTATACAAACGGCCTACACTCTTGAATACTGTGATTGGATTTTGCATTTTTGAATATAACGGGGGCTGGAGCCTGGAAGAAATGACCCAAAAAGGGTTGTCTGCTTCTTCACCATGGAGCGTACATGTAGGTACAAACTGCACGTCAGTAGTACATTGGACCCAAATTGACAACAGTGGCTAATCATGCCTCATGGGCATTATGCACATGCTAATACGGTCTATGCATAAGTTCACCAAGCGGGAAAACCCCAGCAGTTGTCCTATTACGAAAGCGAGGCTTGCGGGCTGATGTTTTGCTACCAGATGGCGTGCTGTGCACCTTCTCAAAAGCGGTCACGATAATGAATGATGGCGGACACCAATCTTGTTCGTGACAACATGAACAGAAAAGCAGGATATGGACCAAATACAGGAGGTGTATAGAAGTTGACCATTGTAGATCGTTGGCGGAGGGAGTACGGAAAGCATTGGTAGTTAGAACGTTGAGTGACAAGGTGAAATATCATGGTAAACCACCACTGACTGTTGTGTAGTGGGCTGTAATGTTGATACCAGGAAGAAACGTCAAACTGACAAATATCAAAAATAAAAGTGCCACTTTATTCCTTCCATCAACTGATATTCCTTTGTCTTTCAAATACTTTTTCAGCCACCCTAGATTCTGGGTTTTTTTTGTAGAAATCATGGTCCGTGTTTCACTCCTCGTTACTTGTATTACTGTATTCAGTAGCGCTGTAGCCTGTGCGGTAAGACTGAGTGGCCCGCAAATAAACCTGTGCGCGTCTGGCTCTGACATTAGAATCTCCGCTGGTGTTTCCCCGCTTGGTGAACTTATGCACAGACCCTATTGTCACAGAAGCATCTTTTCGCGGCTAAAGCAAGTGGGTGGGGGTGGGGGTCTAAAAGTCTGATGTCATATGACATTAACTGTGACACTGACATGATCCCCAAAAACGTGGGTATTGCCCCCCCCCCCCAACATGCCTTGAGTTCCACAGCAAACAAAAATTATTTGGGTCAACAGCTATCCTCCTCCAAAGTGTTGCTTGTACCCAGGAAAGCTGTTGAGGCGGTCTTCAACTAAGCCCTGACAGGGTCAGTACCAAAGAACAGATATTCAACAGTGAACAAGACAACGTACAGTGAAAACTGTGTAGTTCAACACTCCGGGGAGCCTAAATATATCATTGAGATGTTACAGGTCTTGAATTATCACAGGGTCCACAATGTGCAGAGAAAATTAGATTTTCAGCAAATGTAGATTGAATGATCATCAGACAATGAAAGCAGGTGTATCAAAGTGAAACATAGAAATACACATGTATAGTACAATTATGAGGAACACCGATTTTTCCACCATCCAGCGAGTCCACTTGAGCAAAAATGGTTTCATTAGATGTAACTTTAAAAATGCCTAATATAGTATATGAATAGTCTATATGTTTGACATCCTCTAGTCAGGGCTGTCTATTGAGTCTGTGCTCCTGTGTCTGAGGATTTTCCCTGACTTTTGTAAGAAGATTTAAACATTGGATTTCTATGTACATTCACTTTGCTCGTTTAACATTGTAAGTGTTTTATACAAAATGATTCATTGAAACTATCTTCACTGATATGCTGGATTTCTTTTTGTAATAACACTGGGTAGTAAATAATAATATCACATGCAATTGCCATGGAAACAACTTTTTCACAGAAAAAAATGCTGTAAAATCTATAAAACAGCAGTTTCATATTGATGCAAAATGACAAATAATCCGTAACATGATCTAGAAACATGTGCCTAAGCAATTTCATATCAATTTAAAAACAAGTACACTGTCCACTTTACTGGATATGGAGAAAATGTGTTTTGTATGTGGTTACCTTAGTAACCATCAATCCACGGTATATGTTGTCCTGACTTCAAGGATCAGTGGCATGAATGGTTGCATACGTGCACCTTGACTTGAGGGTGTTAGTTCTCTGAGAGCATACCTCCAAGTGTGTGGGTGTGAATGCCAGACTGGAATGGGTGGCAGAGCACCCGGAGTCTACTGTATACACACGCTACGTAGAGGTACTATGCACGTGGATAGTTATATTAACATTTCACCAGATTCTACGTACATGGTCTCATGAAAGAATGTATCCGCACATTTTACATCGGAGCTGGTGATCAAACCATCTGAAAGCTGTGAAAGCTTGCACAATGTAAGGAGATTTAAAACACAGAGAAACGGTCACTGCTGTCCATGGCCAATTCAGTTCATCTTTGTCTTATGTCAATTTGGCATACAGACAGCACTAGTATAAATCATATTTTCACTGACAAAAATATAAAATGTAAAATGTAAAAAAGAATAAAAATAAAATATAACATCTGCTACTAAAATATAGTTCAAAGAAGCTAGAATTTACTAAATCTTTACAATACAGTACATTGTTGAGAAACACAATACAAGTACATGTATACAAACAAAACAATGATGCAAAACCATTCTTCAAATCGAATGATCAAAAGACTGGTATGGGGGAATTATTCTGAGAAATTACATGGTACTGTGCATGAAGTGGAAAGTTTGTTCTCTGAAGGAAAACAAAAAGCATCATAGGCTGCGAGTGCCAATGATGTAAACCAGTTTCTGTATTTTGTATAAAACCGCTTAAGCTCTGCCGACCAAAGGTTGCTGAGCTTATGCGATCACATGTCCGTCCGTAAACATTTGCTTGTCAACATGATATTATCTACAATTTTAAAGTTAGCTTGACATTTTTTGGACAAATTGCGTGTTTTGAAATTTAGGTTCCTTTTATTATTGGGGGCACCACCTGGTGGATTACGAAGTACAGGGGCCTAAAAGTGAAAAAATTGAAAATGCTTTGGTTTGTTTAATTTTCAATGGATCCTTGTGAAATACGATGAAAATATTCTGGAGGCGATTATATATAATCTGAACAATACTTGTGGCGCCATCTGTAGGTGAACAGGAAATATGACTTATTGTGTGGTTATGAAATTTGTTATCTTGAGATACATGTATTTTAAGGTTAATTTTACCAAATGTACAACAAATATGTAACTTGTTGAAGGTGAATATTACATGATATGGGTGACCTTGAGCTACTTTCTCATGGCCACAGAGGGAATACATGATCTCTAATAGATATTCTTGTGGTAGTCATTACATCTGAATTTGTGAACATTATTAGTTATTCACTGTTTTAGTGTGAAATACAGGAAGTATCTCCCCCCAAAGACAGCTGTATTACCCGAGGTGAAGCCGAGGGTAATACAGCTGTCTTGGGGGAGATACTTCCTGTATTTCACACTAAAACAGTGAATGACGATTTTATCCCATTTTTGATGATGTAATTTCATACCCAAAAAATACACATGTTGTCAGAACTGATATTAGATCTGATGTGAGGTCTTCTGGTGGCTGATTCATGCACTAACCAGATAGGGAGATACGGCGAGAATACCGCTGTATTCCCCGGCCAGTTACGAGAATACAGCTGTATTCCCCGGTCAGTTTCAGGAATCGCACTGTGTTTCACCTTTGCAGTAATTAATGCACAAATAAGGGTAATACAAAGAGTGTACCATAGCTATTAACCAATCAGAAGCCAAGGATTCTATCAAAAATGGGATAAACATCCATATACTAGTACAGGAATATTATAAAGACAAAGCATGGTTCAACTCATTTTTTATCTTGAGCATTCTTGGATGATTATTTTACGATGAAAAGCTTTCTGTATGTTTTCACAAGTCTGTTGCACTGAGAAAACTTTGGTGTGCAACATGGTCAATCTGACCTACATGTATATCAGAAGTGATTATACTGACAAAGTTATCATTTAGTATCTCTGCAACATCGTCAGAGTTGCTGATGATTTCTCCATTTTTGGTCAGAATGGTTATTATTTTTTCCTTATCAGACATCTTGATGGGGATACAGTATAGGGCTTAATACTGTCCCAAAATGTCTTTGGGATGTTTGAACTCTTGTAACAGTTGTTTACCAGCTAGTTTTTCATAGACTTTCTATTTAAGTCTCATTACATTTCTTTGTTTCTGATACTTTTTCCAATTTTGAGGTATTGTATGATCTAAGTACTTGTTCCAAAGTTAATGTTTTTTCATAGGTGCTTTTCTCAGCGTACTGTTTATGTGAGTTTTTTTTTTTTTTTTTTTTTACCATGAACCATTTTCGATTTCAGATGTGTTTAAAGAGCGCCTACATCATCAAAGATGGAACACCGTTGTTTTCAGATCTTCCAAGAAATGGTCATCATCAAAATTGTGCAGAAAACACCAACATATCGCTCTTGCCAGTTCTTACTGTGGCATTCCTTGGCAAAATGCTTATGGGGGGGGGGGGGGGGGGTGTAATTTTACCCTTAGGCTGGTATAATGTATGGAAAATAAGAAAATGTGCAAATAATGGTTGGTACAAAGTACGGAAATGAGAAGGGATTCCAGTACGCAAGTACAGCAAATTAAAATGCCCAGTTCCCGAGTATGGAAACCACTCCCCCCCTTCCCCATTCAGCTTTGGCCATTTCTTATCATTTTGGGTGGTGACTGGTGGTAGCAAATGCTCCAGCCTCTCAGTGTGCAGGTTTGTGTTGACCGTAAGTTGTCTGTTTCAGTGGACACCCTGCCCTTTGGGGGCGTTGGGAACAGTGGCACCGGAGCGTACCACGGCAAACACACCTTTGATGCCTTCTCACACAAGAGGTCCTGCATGCTCAAAGAGCTGAAGATGGAGAAAATGAACAGGTCAGGCCTCATATTGCAGGTGTCATTTTGTCACGTGTACAGTGAGACCTGTCCTGAAAGACCACAGCTGGGGATGACCAAACTGTAGTCTCTCAAAGCATATGGTCTCTCACAGCAGGTATAAATAACACGAAAAGTACTAACGACAGTATCTTGAAAAGGTGGTCTTTTAAAGAAGGTGGTCTGGTGTGGATTCTCAAGACAGGGATCACTGTATCAATTTGTGGCATATAGCATTTCTTTGCATCTGTGTGTGGGAACACAGACATTTTGTGTTACCCAATATGCTTTCTTCATTTTTGGTTTATTTATGTATTTATTTATGTATTCATTTATTTATTTTTTAGCTCAACTGACTTGTCAATCAGCTAAGTTTATAATATGGTCAGTTGTCCTGCATCCACAGTCCACATACTGGACTTTTTCAAAATTGTCAGCCAGATCCACTTTAAACATAGCAGGGACGCAATTTGGGTGGGTCTCGACCAAGTCTGTTCTAATGGTCACGCTCCACTGATTTACAAACCTTTTAGCTCGGCTGACTAGCTGAGCTTGAATAGATGCATAGCTTGACCAACACAACCATGTATGAGAGACAGCACAATGAATGGCACTATATACATGTACAGTGTATTTATACCAAGTGTGTGTTAGTCAAGCTTTTGGGAAAATCTGTAAAAAAATCTTCTCCAAACTGCTTGACCAATTGTTTGAAAATTGCATAGAGACACTTCTGAGGATCCCTAGACCTTAATTTGTTCTAGAGGTGGCACTGCAGTTTGTGAAATGGGAATGGACGACGACGATGACACTGGACAGACAAGGGATGATTGATTATCCAATAACCTCAGCCAAAACTGTTGCCAACCATGTGATATATTAACGACACGATGATCTGCTTCACCAAAAATGAACTGATGTGTGTGGAGTTTCTTTGTACCACGTTAACCCTTTGCTGGCTCCTGCCAGGGGAAGTCTTAGACCTGTAGCCTACTGTCTTGATGGGTCTCAGTCTCTAATTCTCATCCAACATATTTTCTATCAATACGAAATCTAGGTAGACACATACCTTACAGTTGCCTCCAAAGCAGACCGAAGCTGCAAATTTTGTCTACTGCGCTGGGCATCATGGAACTTGGCCTGCTTTGCAGGCAAACCTTACAGACGACAATTTTAGCTCCAGGCACTTAGAGTGGGAAAAGGCTAGTTGAGAAGTTTGGATGCATAGCTGGAGCAACATTAGCCCTGTATGAGAGGCCACACGATGACAACGCAGCGTAGTGTTTTATGCCATGTTTGTGCTTTCAGTATCCGCTACCCACCGTACACAGAGAAGAAGCTCGGCTGGATCACTTGGATTCTCAGCAAAAAGCGGAAGTCGGGCAGCTCCTTTCTAACCCTTGTGCCCAATGTATTGGTGGGAGTGGTCCGCGCTGTTTTTTTCAAGGTTGGTCTTTGCTGCCACTTGATGTGTCGTTTAATAGTGTTTTCTGCCTGTGAAAGTACAATGTACTGTCAAATGACTTCTTTTTACTGTACTTTTTTGTAATCAGCCCACTTACAGTATTAGGGTGGCATACTGAGATAAACTTGTCGCAAGCTAGTTTATAATTTTTCTTGGTAGTGGAACACATAAGGATAAACAGAAGTCAATAGCAAGTTGACGGAAACAGAAGACTTGAGTGCATGATGAGGGTTTTCCTTTTTTTTCTATTTTCCATAGTTTAAAATTCTACATTTTTTTGTTGACTGTCTGTTTGATTGGTAGGTGTCACAAACCCATGTGTACAACATGAAGTTTTATGTCTATCTGCAAATGTTTTCTCATGTTCACATTTTTGTGTGATCAGCAAAAATGAAAGTACATATACGACAAAATTAAGTGAATTTTCTGTATATAATTGACAAAGTTGGAGAAGCTTAAAAAATACACTTGCTCCATGCTGCCTTGAACAGTATATTAGGAGGTGTAAGCCATTACATTTACCTCAACCACATTCCTCTTATTTGTCATCTTGATTTGTTTTTACCCCTTGACCTATAGGCCGGAGGGGTATTGTCGTCACCTACGTGTTCGTCCGCCCATGCCTTGTTAACGCTATATCTCCAAAAATACTCTTTTTACAGAGACCAAATTTTTATCACAGAGGGCCATTGAGGTGCTTCAGGTGCCTGTAAAAAAGTAGATCACTAGATCACATTTAGGTCACAGCACAGTGGTTCCCCTTTTATAAGGCCACCCCACATGCAGCCAAAAAGTGGCCTTATAAGAGGGATGGTCTCTCTTGAGGGGGAGAATGAATATAATGGCAATACCACACTTTCTGCACAAGAATACGGGCCTTTCAAGAGGGGTGGCCTCTGGTGAGAGGGGCCCTATAAGAGGGGGACCACTGTAATACAATGAAGACAAAAAAAAACGGCTTTAACACAGTATTTAAAAAAATAATGAATGTAGCTTCATCAATTATTTATGACAGTTGGTCTTGAAGATGCCTCAGATGCCTATTGAAAAGTAGGTCACTGGGTCATATTTAGGTCACAGTGCTGCATTGAAGAAAAATGGCAGTACCATGATATCTTCAAATATCAAATTACTCATTGTAGCTGCACCAGTTATTTATGACAGTTGGTCCTAAGGATGCTTCAGACACCTAGTGAAAACTAGGTCACTGGGTCACATATTTAGGTCACAGTGCTGTATTGAAGAAAAATGGCCTTGCCATAATATCTCTGCTCATTGCATTTGCACCAAAGCTTTGTCACTAGGACAAACAGAAGTAACCTTGACCTACAAGAGGGGCATTGTCATCACCTACGCGTCCATCTGTCTGTTTGTCTGTCCGTCCTGGCTGAGGGGTTTTCAGTCACTGATTGGCTTCTAGTTACATTTGAATGTGGTATGTATTTGCAGGTGTTTGGATAGGAGTACATGCAATGATTTGGTCAGCATTTGGCACTGATCCACAGCATTCGCCATGGTACTACCTCACACCAGGTATGCAGGCAATCAAACAGAAGACTGCAGTCCCAGGAACTATGTCATATTTTGTGGCTTACAAGAATCATATTTCAACCAAGGAAGAGCTGCATTGTTATTTCTTACTATATTTGCTTTTATTCCTAGTACATGGCCAGTGCTTAAGAAATTTTCAAGAAATACAGGACTCAAATTCAGACCTGTGTGTAGGTTTGGAATATTATGACATTATTTTTGAACAATTGGAGATAAATATTAAGGGTATTTACATAATTTTATTTTGTTTGTGCCATAAAAAGGGAGGGGACATTAAAGGAAATGGGGGGGGGGGGAGATGGGAAGAAGAGATAAGCAGGCTTGCAGGACAGGGCATGGAATCAGAGACATCAAGTTTGGTATTTAGGAAAATTCCAGTTGGAAGTTTTTAGAAAAAAAATGGAACTCACACACAAAATTGATCAATCAGAGAACGCCCAATTTTGCAATTGAGTTGAATTTTTTCACTTAACTTCCAAATGTGTTTTGTGTGTGTGTGTGGGGGGGGGTCATATTTTTTTAATGAATACCACTCCTTGCATTCTCTTTGATAATGTAACATGACAGTATGTATACCATGAACATGCAAATTGGCTGACAGATTTCAAACATTGATAAGGAACTGCTGCAGGACATGTGACATGTGGGATAAAATATGTAAACAGGAAAAATGAGGAAACTTGATGGAACAGTTGCTGGTACAGTTTGGATCTTGCGTGTGCTTATCTTTGTTTTATATACAAGGCTGTATAACTGGAAGCATTAACAAACCACAGGCCACACAAGTGAGTACAGATCAAACTTTTGTAGACTATTTAATTTTACTGTCACAGGCATGACATCATTTTCTGTAGGAAGTGGCCAGGTTCTCAACATTTTTTTTTTTTTATATTATTGTGGATAATGTGGTAAATAAATCATTTTGTTGAGGGGCAGTGATTACGACAGAGCCCTGATGGCTGACAGCTCTCAGACCAAGGCAGATGTGTGCCAATTACTGCCCTGGCTTGCTTCTTGTTTATACTTGATTGAGAGCATTCTGACGGAATATTTTCTGCATATTATGTCATAAGACTGAAACAGCATTGTTGAGTCATTGTCAAATAGATACATTTTAGGATATTGTGTGCCTTAGGCATTCAAGAATTAGTCAATGTGTGATGTATGCAGTTACAATGTATCACCAGTGGATAAGTTATAAATTGTGCATGTTTTAGTCATCAAGATGATTAGTCAGCTGCAATTGTCAATTTGGTGAAAGGTGTATCTGTGGAATAACCAACGACCTGTGTTATATTCAGGTGATAGGGCAGTACGTGTATCTATAAAGATTCTTTCATCTTGATCAAAGTGCTAACATAGCTGTATTGTTTTCTCCAAGTTTATCCATTGGAGTGGTAAAACTTGCACAAAGTTACAATGTTCGAAAATTCTACGATTTACTTCTGATGTCTTCTAAAACTGCAGAAGTGTAGTACCGCCTACAATCCTGAATGTCGTGTAAGTTTTTAAGATTCCTTGTTTCACATGTACACTGTGCTTGCAGCTTATATTATGGTTGGACTATGCACCACAGTTTTATGGTTTTAAATGTTGCTGGGTGGTTGGGTACCAGCTTCAAACAGCACTGACTACCTTTGCTGTATAGGGAGTTCTTTATAGTGAGTTAATTACAGCAAGTTAACAAGTGTGCAAAGAACAAATAAACAAATGATTTAAGACAACTTGCAGTGATAGATGCTGCATTGAGTCTATTGCTGATGAATAAAATCAAAAACAAAGAGCACAAACACACACACATACAGAAAAAAAATATGAGAAAATGAAGCTTCACACAGACTTTCTGTTGGTCACTTTGCATTGGGAGTGCACTGACCGTGATTGCAGATATACCTCCTATTCAGGAATAAGTGAAGAAAACTTGCCAATTTAAGTTTGTAAATGTAAAACACCCATGGATGGTTCATGTGTTTATATTTTGTTAACCCGTTTACCTCTTGCAGTTGTGGGCATTAATTATATCAATATGGAACGCGAGTGAGGATGCCCAATGCTGGTATTGCGTGGGCATTTATACCCTTTTCTGGTAAACATGCACATGTAATCTGAGCACTTATTATACCCGATATGGTAATGAGCGTGACAACCTTATAAAGCTGGCCTCCAACAAACTGCATTGGAAATTGTACTCACCATACCAGTAGAAGGAACATAGAGGTTGTATTAAACTTACAGAGGTTATGATTATGCAAGTTATTTTGATGGAACTAAATACATGTACTGTATTTGTTCCAGTGGGGGTCCATGCTAAAATGAGGGCTTTCCCATCTTCTGTGGGTCACAAAAAGCTAAATTTATGCAAAATATTTTACACTTTATCACAATTTTTAGCTGTGCTGACCATAGGTCACAGAGCTTATGCAATCACTAACGTCCGTCTTTCTGTCATTCCATCCACTCATAAACAAGTTTGTCAACACAGTAACGTCTACTGTTTTTAAGTTATTCTCTTGAAATTGTTTGGACATGTTCTATACGTGAAAATCTAGCTTCCTTTCATTATAGGTGGCACTTCCTAGTGAATTAAGTAATACATTTAAAAAAGTGAAAAAGTTGAAAACACTCTGGGTTTTTTTTTATTTTCACTGGGTCATTATGATAAATTTGGTGGAAATATTCTGGAGGCTAATATGTCAAAGCAGAACAGTACTAGTGGTGCCACCTGCATTTGAATAGAAAATGTGAGTTAATCTGTGTTGAAATTTATGAAATTCATTATCTTAAGAAATATAGGTAGTTTTATCAATTGTAAAATAAATGTGTATCGTGTGGTAGTTTGATGTTACAATATATGGGTGACCTTGACATATTTTGTCAAGGTCAGTATGGGAAAATGATTCAGTCAATGATTTTTTTTTTTTTTTTTTTTTTTTTTTTTTTTTTTGTGATGGTATATACGGTAACAGGAGCATTATACAGTCACAAGTCCTGTGATGTGATATCATGAAGGTACTGCTGGTGGTATTAATTGAAACTGACGTCATAGGTGTCAAAAATGCAGTAATTAATTGTTGGGATAAAAAAATTGAAATGGAACTGCAAAATGTACACCAAATATGTTTTAGACCAATGGTCAAATTATGTGGAAATTTTGGTTCACCTTGACCTATTTTTCAAGGTCAGTAAGCACTTCATAAAGGACACTAAGTTGAATATGTTGAGAAAGAACAAGGCTAAGGATACCAGATGTACCATAAATTTATATCGTATATATAGAAGTTTGATATTGCATGATATTGATGGCCTTGACATACATTTCAAGGTCACAATGGGAATACATTGGAGGAAATGATACTTTTATGTGATGGTCATTACATCTGAACTTGGGGACATATATATACCATGTCAGGAATATTAGGTTGACAAAAAACTATGACGTATGGAGTCATGGTGGTGCCACTAGTGGTATTACTTGGAACCAACATCGTAGGTATCCAAAACACATTGAATTACAGTAAAACCTCCCTATACGGAACACCCTTGGGACCAGAAGAAAGTGATCAGTATAGTGAGGTGTTCAGTATAGGGAGGTTTGATAACATTGAAAATATGTATTTGGGACCGAAGAATGGTGTTCAGTATAGAGAGGTGTTTGGTATGTGGAGGTGTTCAGCTAGAGAGGTTTCACTGTATTGTGACGCACCAATAAACATTAGACCGATAGTCGAATTTTGTGAAATTTTGAGTGACCTTTACCTATTTTTCAAGCCCATTAAGGATTGTAGCAAAGGCCACTTAATTGAATATGTGGAGATAGAATAAAGGTAGCTACATCAAATACACCACAAAAGTTATCATATTGAAGTTTGATGTATAACATGGAGGAGCTTGATCTGTTTTCACAAGTTCATGGAGGGAGTGCACGTCAGCAAATGATTTGGTGTAATGGTTATCGGATAACATTTGGAGAGAGCAGAGGAGTCCTCGTTAGATTGTTGAAGCAACATGTTCCTTCAAACGTATGTCCTTAAAATGTAGTGCATTTGACATCAATTTTGCAAGTGTGGTGGTACTAATTGGAGTGAACCCAATCATGTCAATTGTTATGTAGCTTAGGTGTTCATTATAAACATGCGTATGCAATATTCATGGGGACCAGGTATTTGATACATTGATTTGTGTGACATTATTTTATTTGATTAATTATTTTTACACTCAAAACTCAGGATCTCGGGTCCAGGCATATATAATTAATATTAGCAGAAAAAAGAAAGAAAAAAATAGTGAAGGAAGTTCTTCACTGCATATAAAGCATTCGTGCAAAATCCCCCATCATAATGTAAAACTGATTTAAACTTTGTGAAAGAATTGTACATCGAGACCATGACGTTTTTCATTGACCTGTGCGACAGAGAGTCCTGCGGTATATACATGAAAGTTTTGCTTTATCCATCCAATTCCAGTGCAGATGTTTTGATGTTTTGGTCACTGGCAGCAATACCCACTTCAAAGACATAGGATCCACAAACTGTAATAGAATTTACAGTGTACTGGCTGTGTTTGCAAAAAGTGGTTTTGGTGGGTGGGGGTGAGGATATGTCCCAGAGACTGACCAGTATAGTTTATATGACCCTGAGCAATCTAACACCCATTCATCAGCATGCACTTTCTCCCAGTAAAAATTATTGACAAGTGTCTGATGCTGAAAAATATCTGCTTGTTTTGAATCCTTAAAAAAACTATGTCATTGGTCAACTTCCTTCCTCTGTCCACAGAGGGCAGCACTTTGTCTTGCGGCCCAGCGGGCTATCTTGGACCTGAGGTCACCCTGAATTGTTACTTTCTTCATCAAGATTGTAATTTCTAAGACTGTTGGGCAATTATTACATGAAATAATGGAAACATGTTTGGCACCCAAGGTGTATGGTGGATACTGTAGGACTTCCCCTGTGAAAAAAAAAAAATGGAAAAATAAAGCAGACATTTATACTGATTTGAACAGTTTGTTGCCTGTGTCCTTGTACATACAGAATTTTTAAAGGGTGTCCTCATAAGTGCGGGGACCATCAATCCACCCCAGGGCTGGTTTATTTAATCAGTACATATGATAACGTAAAGGTAAATGCTTAAAGGAAATCGGACATTATTTCACAACTAACAAGAGGACTGATAGTCCTGTGCTCAGTCCACCTTGCATTCACTGACAGACTGAAGTGGCCCTGTGAACTTCAGAATGATATCAAGGTTATCTTTGTTAAAGACTGTGAGCACTGTTGTTAACATGTACATATCCCCTAAGCAATTTTACCTGATTTTGATAATTTGTTTAAATTATGAAAGCGCCACCATGTAATGGACAATTTAGTGGAGATCAAGTACAGATACATTTCTAATGAGTTTGAGGAGGATCCAATTTGCAGTTTCAAACGAGGTTGAGCAAAGCAAAAATGCATGAAAATCCTTTTAAAAGAACCGGAAAAGTATTACAGTGATACCTGTTAAACCATTAAGGTCTAGGAATCCCCAGAAGTGTCCCAATTTAATATAAAGAGATATTTAACACACCCAAATCTGTAAGCCCAAAATTGTACCGTTTGAACACTATCAAGTCTGATAATCAAAGAGCAAAGTTCATTCCATACTACTCACACAAAAACTAGAGTTCTAAATCATTACATCGATTTTGTATAAGGAACAAATCATATTCATAACATTTGAAATTTAGAAGAAAAATTTATAAGCCAATATTTACAAGTCATTCTGCTAACTGGTGGCATCATGTTTGTATTTTTAGCTCAGCTGACTTGCGAGTCAGCTGAGCTTATCTTATGGTCCGTCGTCCATCCGTCGTCCGCAATTCACATTTTTCGACTTCTCCAAAACTGTCAGCCAGATGCACTTTAAACGTGGTGGGGATATGGCTTGGGTGGGTCTACTAAATTTGTTCAAATGTTCACTAGGTGGCACTGCTGTGGATTCCTGATTTTTTGCTCAGCTGACTAGTCAGTCAGCTGAGCTTTTGTGAGGGTCTTTCGTCCGTCGTCCATCATTGTTTGTCCGTTCACAATTCACATTTTCGACTTCTTCTCAAAAACCGTTGGCCAGATCCACTTCAAACGTGGTAGGGATATGCCTCGGGTGGGTGTCTACCAAGTTTGTTCAAATGGTCACAGTCCAGTGATTTTTGGATTTGTAATGAATTTTTTTGTTCTGTTTTGGGCAAATCTTTCTTCTCTAAAACCACTTACCCAATTGCTTTGATATCACACAGGAACACTTCCTGGGACTCCCAGTTCTTAAATTTTTCACCAGGTGGCCCTGCATTTTTTCCTAATTTTTTATGAATTTTTGTGTGTTATAGCTATTTTCGACTTCTTCTCCAGAACCGTCACTCAGATTAAGCTGAAACATGGTGGATATGTTTCTTGTACAAGTGGTCAAACAAATTTGTTCACTATGTGGGAATGCTGTGGATTCCTGATTTTTAACAAAATTTTCCAATTTGGGTACTTGTCGGTCAATGCAGCTTTCCTATTGATTACTATGGAAGTCAATGGGCAGTCGAATGCTAATTCACATTTTCTACTTCTCCAAAACCGTCATCCAGATTAACTTCAAACTTGGTGGCAATGTACCTTGAGTGGGTTTCTACCAGGTTTGTTTAAATGGTCATTTTTCATTGATTTTTTTATTGTAAATGAATTTTTTTGTTCTTTTTTTGGACAAATCTTAAAAAATCTCCAAAACCACTTACCCAATTACTTTGATATCACACAGGAAGACACCTAGGGACTCCTTGTTCTTAATTTGTTCACCAGGTGGCCTGCTAATTTTTTATGATTTTGTGTGTGTGTGTGTGTGTGTGTGTGTGTGTGTGTGTGGGTGTGTGTGTGTGTTATAGCTATTCTCTACATCTTGGCAAGAACCGTCACTCAGATTAAGCTTAAACGTGGTGGATATGTTCTTTGTGGAAGGGTCAAACAATGTCGTTCACTATGTGGGAATGCTGCAGATTCCTGATATTTAATTATTTTTTTACCTCACCTGACTTGTCAGTCAGCTGAGGTTTTTTGAGGGTCCGTCCTCCGTCCGTCGTCCACAATTCACATTTTCGACTTCTCAAAAACCATCAGCCAGATTCACTTCAAACTTGGTGGAAATGTGCCTTGGGTGGGTCTCTACCAAGTTTGTTCAAATGGTTACGGTCCAGTGATTTTTGCATTTTTAATGAATTTTTTTGTTCTTTTTTGGGTAAATCTTAAAAAATCTTCTTCTCAAAAACCGCTCACTTAATTGCTTTGATATCACACAGGAACACTTCCTGGGACTTTTAGTTTTTAATTTGTTCACCAGGTGGCGCTGCAATTTTTTACTAATTTTTTATGAATTTTTGTGTGGTATAGCTATTTTCGACTTCTTCTCCAGAACCGTCACTCAGATTAAGCTGAAACATGGTGGATATGTTCCTTGTAGAAGGGTCAAACAAAGTTGTTCAGTATGTGGGAATGCTGCAGATTTCTGATTTTTAACGATTTTTTCAATTCAGGTACTTGTCGGTCAATGCAGCTTTCCTATTGATTACTATGGAAGTCAATGGGCATTCTAATGCTAATTCACATTTTCTACTTCTCCAAAACTGTCATCCAGATCCACTTCAAACTTGGTGGCAATGTACCTTGGGTGGGTTTCTACCAATTTTGTTCAAATTTTCGTGCTCCAGTGATTTTTGGGTTTTTAATAATATTTTTTTTTTTTTTTTTTTGACAAATCTAAAAAAATCTTCTTCTCCGAAACTGCGATCCAATTGCTTTGATATCGTACATAGACACTCCCGGGGACACCTAGTTCCCAATTTGTACACCAGGTGGCGCTGCAATTTTTTTAGGAATTTTTTGTATGGTTTTGCTATTTTTCACTTGTCAGAACGGTCCCTCAGATTAAGCTGAAATGTGATGGATATGTTGTTGTGGAAGGGTCAAACAGTTGTTTACTAGGTGGCACTGCTTTGGATTCCTGATTTTTAAGGATTTTCAATTTGGGTACTTATCGTTCGATGCAGTTTTCCTATTGATTACTATGTAAGTCAATGGGCATTCTAATGCTAATTCACAGGACAACTGACACGAAATTTACTGTTTACTTGATAACTTGAGATCTGTTTTGAGTTAGCTACACATGTTAATTATTCTGTATGAAGGTCATGCTGAGACAGTACATGAATGACCTTGACCTCGTTTGTGGGGTCACAGTGCAACATACATGAATTTTACTCTTCATTATAACTTGCGAACTACTTGAACTTTGATGTTGCACATGTACGTGTTCTTCTATAAAGGTCAGACTTACACAGAACATGGTGTCCTTGATCCTTTCCCAAGTTCATAAAGCTGCAAGTGTGATGAATGTCAAGATCAGCTGAGGCACGGGCTGTTCACACAGCCCTCTTGTTTTTCAATTTGGCTACTGTTCGGTAAATGCACCTTTTCTATTGATCACCATGTAAGTCAATGGGCATTCTAATGCTCATTTACATTTTCGACTTCTTCTCCAAAGCCATCTTCCAGATTTACTTCAAACTTGGTGGGGATGTACCTTGGGAGGGTGTCTACGAGGTTTCTTCCAATGGTCATGTTCCAATGCATTTTGGATTTTTTTAATGATTTTTTTTCAAAATTCTTTACTTAAGTTTTAATAGGAAAGTTAAACATGGTAATTTCTTATAATGGTTATAACTTAAATAATTTTGAGCAGATTTACTTCAAACTTCGTGGGGATATGCCTTGGGTGGATGTCTACCAAGTTTGTTCAAATGGTAATGCTCTATTGATATTTGGATTTTTTATAAAAAATTTTGTTCTTTTTTGGGGCAAACCTTAAAAACTCTTCTCCTCTGAAACCGCTCACCCAATTGCTTTGATATTGTACATAGACACTCCCAGGGACACCTAGTTCCCAATTTGTTCACTAGGTGGCACTGCAATTTTCTAATTTTTTTAAAGAATTTTTTGTATGGTTTTGCTATTTATCACTTGTTCTCGGAACCGTCACTCAGATTAAGCTGACATGTGATGGATATGTTCTTTGTAGAAGGGTCAAACAAAGTTATTTACTAGGTGGCACTGCTTTGTATTCCCGATTTTTTTAGGATTTTCAATTCGGGTACTTATCGGTCAATGTCTATTGATTACTATGCAAGTCAATGGGTATTCCAATGCTAATTCACAGTACAACTGACACAAAATTCACTGTTATCTTGATAACAAGAGATCTGTTTTGAGTCAGTACCATGATGCTGCACATGTTAATGTGTCTGTATGAAGGTCATGCTTAGACAGTACATGAATGACCTTGACCTCGTTTCTGGGGTCACAGTGCAACATACATGAATTTTACTCTTCATTATAACCTGAGAAGTACTTGAACCTTGATGTTGCACATGTTAGTGTTCTTGTATAAAGGTCAGACTTACTCAGAATAGGGTGACCTTGATCCTTTCCCAAGTTCATAGAGCTGCAAGTGTGATGAATGTCAACATCAGCTGAGCATGGGCTGTTCACACAACCCTCTTGTTAACAATATTTTCAATTCTTGTACTTGTCGGTCAATGCAGCTTTCCTATTGATTTGTATATAAGTCAATAGGCAGTCAAATGCTAATTCATTTTTTCGACTTCTCCAAAACCATCATCCAGATTGACTTCAAACTTGGTGGCAATGTACCTTGGGTGGGTTTCTACCAGGTTTGTTCAAATGGTCTCGCTCCATTAATTTTTCTATTTTTAATGAATTTTTTTGTGCTTTTTTTAAGACAAATCTTAAAAAATCTTCTCCACAACCGTTCACCCAATTGCTTTGATATTACATAAGAGAACTCATAGGGACTCATAGTTCCTGATTTGTTCACCAGGTGGTGCTGCAATTTTTTTAAAAAAAATTTATGAATACTTGCGACTTCTCCAGAACTGTTACTCAGATTAAGTTGAAACTTTCTGGATATGTTCCTTGTGAAAGGGTCAAGCAAAGATGTTCACTAGGTAGCACTGCTGTGGATTCCTGTTTTTTAACATTGTTTTTCAGTTTGGGTACTTATCAGTAAATGCACCTCTTCTATTGCTTACTAAGCAAGTCAATGGACATTCTAATAGTAATTCACTTTTTGGACTTCTCTGAAGAAACTGTCATTCAGATTCACTTCAAACTTTGTGACAATGTACCTTGGGTGGGTCTATGCCAAGTTTGTTCAAAAGGTCGTGATCCAGTGATTTTGTGGATTTTTTATGATTTTTTTAAATCTTTAAAAAAGTTTAATAGGAAAGATTACCATGGGAATTTCTTGTAATGGTTACAACTTAAGTAATTTTGGCCAGATTTGTGCCAAACTTGGTACGGACGTACCTTTTAAAAGTGTCTACGTATTTTGTGAAAATGGTCATGCTTCAGTGATGTTTCAAGCTTGACCTCATTCCCAAGGTCACAGGACAACTGACATAAAATTAACAGTTCACTTGATAACTTGACATCTGTTTTGAGTTGTGACCTTGATGTTGCACATGTTAATGTTTATCTATGAAGGTCATGCTAAGACAGTACATGAGTGACCTTGACCTCGTTTCTGGGGTCACAGTGCAACATACATGAATTTTACCCTTCACTATAGCTTGAGAACTACTTGAACTGGGACCTTGATATTGCACATGTTAGTGTTCGTCTCTAAAGGTCAGACCTACTCAGAACATGGGTGACCTTGATCCTATCCCAAGTTCACAGAGCCACAAGAGTGTGGAATATCTAGATCAGCTGAGCATGGGCTGTTCACACAGCCCTCTTGTTAATACAAGCACCCTGAGCTGATGTATTAAGGAATTTAGTGAATATGAAGTTCCTTTATTGATAGGCCTACTTATAAATGTAGCCCACATTAACATGAATCCATGTAACAAACTTCAATTTAAAAGAGAGGTCCATGCCTAATTTGCATGATTAAGTCTACCAAAACTGTATCTGTCAAAAAATCAAGTATGATTATAAGGAAACCCCACACTACCTCAGATCACTTGGTCTTTGAACAGACCCAATTTCAAAACAAAATAATTAGCAATTTCAAAACAATTAGCTTGGCGGTTTTGGAGATTTTCACGTCACCAAAAAATGCCCCCCCCCAAAAAAAAAAAAAAACAACTCTGAAAATCATTGAAGCATGCCCATTTGGACAAACTTGGTGGAGGTTACCTTCAGGTACATCCCCTCCAAGTTTGAAGTGAACCTGGGTGACGGTTTAGGAGGAATAAAAATGTGACTTACCATTGCAATCCCAATTGACTGGCATGGTAATCAGTAGGAGTGCATGCACTAAATAACCCAGAATCAGAATTAAAAAATTCATTGAAAATTACAGATCCAGAGTATTACCACCCAGTGAACAAAACCTCCCACAGTTATCACGAAGTTTCAGAGCAATCTCATTTACATTTCTGGGCAACCTGAAAATGGTGGAAACATCAAAAAATTGTAAAAAAAAAAAATAAAAAAATAAAAAAGAACTGTGCCAGTCCTGTGCTCAACTGACCTTAAATGCAAAGACTGAAGTCATAATGTGAACTTTGGAATGATGTCAAGGTCACCTTCGTTTAAGACCAACACTGTTACTAACACGGACATATCCCCATACCAATTTTTTTTTTTTTAATTTTTACCCCTCGGCTAATAAGGCGTGAAGGGTATTGCAGTCACCTATGCATCCGTCTGTCCAGCAATTCCTTATTAACGCCATATCTCCCAAAATAATAACTGTACAGAGACCAAATTTTTATCAGAGAAGGCCATTGAGGTGCTTCAGGTACCTATTGAAAAATAGGTCATAGATCACATATTTAGGTCACAATACTACATTGAAGAAAAAATGCCGTTAACACAAAATCTAGAAAGATATTTAATGTAGCTTCATCAATTATTTATGACCGTTGTTCCTAAGGATGCCTCAGGTCTCTATTGTAAACTAGGTCACTGGATCACATATTTAGGTCACAGTGTTGCATTGAAAAAATTGCCATACCTTGATATCTTCAAATATTAAAGTACTCATTTTAGTTGCACCAATTATTTATGACACTTGGTCCTAAGGATGCCTCAGACACCTAGTGAAAACTGGGTCACATATTTAGGTCAAAGTGCTGCATTGAAGAAAAATTGCCTTGCCATGATATCTCTGCTCATTGCATTTGCACCAAAGCTTTGTCATTAGGTCGAACAGAAGTAACCTTGACCTACCGGAGGGGTATTGTCACCTACACGTCTGTCCATCTGTCTGTCCTTCCGGGCCGAGGGGATTGCGGTCACTGATCGGCTTCTAGTTGATAATTTGTTGAAATTACGAAAAGTAACAATGCACAAAAATTCTTTAAAGAGTGACACCTGTTGTCAAACAGTTAAGGGCCATATGACCCCATAAGTATCCCTATGCAATTCCAAAACAAATGGCCAAGCGGTTTGAAAGAAGATTTTTTTAAAAATTGTTGAAAAAAATCTTTAAATCATTTGAGCATGATCATTTGAACAAAATTGTTAGATACCCACCTAAGGTCAATGCCCATCAAGTTTGAAGTAAACCTGGGTAGTTTTGGAGAAGTAAAAAAATGTGAATTTCCGTTGCAATCCCCATTGACTTGCATGGTATAAATTATGTCAATAATATATCTGTATCCGCCACCATTGCAAATTGTGACCACTGCACTGTTACTGCCAGCCTTTCTTTTCACATGAAGAAAGATCCGTCTTTTAAAAGATTTCTTTGGAATTATACTTAAACTTACTTTGATGATTTCTGAAGAGAATTGAATAAAATTAAGTGGAACGACTGTTTTGTGACTGATGATGTGGATACAGCTTGCCATCTCTGGACCAGTTCATTTTTAGATATTGCAAGGAAAACTATTCCTAATAAAACAGTAATGTATATAGAGTCTATAAGGCAGTAAGATGCTCCGTGGTATACCTCTAGATCACGTCAGCAAAAAAGGAAAAATTTTCGCGGGCATAAGAGAGCCTAAAAGTCCAACCATGCCAGCACATAACGTTTTTACAGACAGTTAAGAAATGCTTATATTAATAAATTAAGAGCAGCAGAGGATAGCTACTATGACCGCCGATGCAATGAAATCAACTGTGGTAAGTCCTCCAACAAAGTTTGGTGGGAAGATGTTCAGTTCTTCATGAAACCATATTCCTCTCATCTCCGCTATAGAGCAAAATGGTACTTCTTATTCGGACAATTTATCAAAGGCTGAGATTCTCAGCGGTAAATTTTTGGCAAATGCATGTATTGATTCTTCAAATTATTAATCTCCAAATCCTACAATCCCCAACGCTACGCTGAGTAGCTTACAAATTCATGGAAGTCTTGATACAAGCTAAGCAAGTGGTTCAGATGGTTTGAGCACAAAAATGCTAAAGAAGTAGCTCCAGTTATTACTCCATCTCTATGTTGGCTTATCAATTTATCCCTTTCGAAACAAATTTTCCATCTGAATGGAAAAAAGCGAATGTGACTCCTGCTTACAAGAGTGGGAATGCTAATGACTGTGACAACTATAGACCCATGTCACCCTTAAGTTGTGCAGGGAAAGTAATGGAAAGGGCGATCTCTAAGCACTTATTCAATTTTTGTAGGAATAATCTTGTAATCACAGGTAAACTTTCCCGCTTCACTCCGAATGACGGAACACTAAATCAGTGGATTTACCTTTACCACCAGTTTTGTAAGGCTATACACGAGCAGAAAGAAATTAGAGTCGTCTTCTGCGATATAACAAAGGCATTCAGTCGAGTGTACCATCCAGCATTATTACATAAAGTGACCAATTCTGGAATTACTGGGGAGCTCCTAGGGTGGTTCCAAAATTATCTTACAAATCGAAACCAAAGGGTGGTTATAAATGGAGAATCGCCAATCTGGGGCTGCATTGAGGCTGCTGTGCCTCAAGGCTCAGTCCTAGGTCCTCTTTTTTTTCTCATCTATATAAATGATATAGTTGATGTCTCTCACACGAATGTCCGTATATTTGCTGATGGCACTGTACTCTACGTCTCAGTTGAGGATCCCGTATCAGCTTCCAATGAAATCAACGAAGATTTGCAATTTGTTTCAAGATTGTCCAGTTCCCTCAATGCTGATTTGTTTAAAATAGGTGTAGTTTCAATACCACAATGTTAGTGTGGCACAGGCAACGAAGATAATTTTGGCTATTTTTTGGAGTGTCCACAGTATACTGTACAACAAAATTCTTTGCATAACACAGTATTTCCTCATGCTTGTTTCACAGTTAAAACCTTGTTACACGGACCAGAAAACTGCAACATGTCTACTAAACTCGAAATTTACCATGCTGTTATTAGGTACATAAAAGGAACAAAACTATTTCCATAGCAAGTGTTATAGTTATTTTTCCATGGTAGGGAACCAGGAAACCGTAATGTGACTTTACTATCTGTGTTGTAAAATGTGACGTGAATCTTTTAGGTCTCTGTTTTTGTTCATGTATTGTCCTGTAACACGTCCAGTGTTTTTACGTTTTCTTTCTTTTTCTTTTCTTCTTTTTTTCCACAAGAGGGGTTCATATAGGCATTGCCTGCTCCCCATTCGTTTTTTTCTTTCAAGAAATAAAATCAGTTTAAAGCTATCCATTTGATGAAATATCTTGCACAATTGAAGACAATTACACGAGATTTTTCTCTCACTGAAAAACTGTGTAGTCGCATCTTTCAACGCCCTTTAAACATCCGTTTAGAGCACCTGTTCAACTTAGAAACACTGCACGACTCTAATCTTGCCGTCTTTGATTACAACATGCATTGCCTTTGGCCATATCACATCATCAGTATTACCTATGAAAAAATTGTTGATGCCATGAACACACTTAATTGCAGACGATCTGTGCCACATTTTGTCCCACATATCTCTACTGAAACTTTTTTCTTTGTTTTTAAGCACAGTTCAATTCGATCACCTCTCAGGCTTTTCTCTATATCTCTACATGTGCCACATACTCGATAAGCCAAAATCGCTGCTCCTTGCTCCGACACTTTTGACCCTGAGTTAAAGAAGGCCAACCGACTGGAACCTCAACTTTCCAAGGTTGATGTGCAATTGTAATATAATCAATTTTGGCACTGTCACTAAATGCTGGGGTGGAAATGTTGAACAGAAATAAAAATCCTCATGGACAAGCTGTCCTCAACTGTGTGACCACCCAATAAGGGTTTCTTCTAAAATTCTATTCCATGTACTATATATATTTAATTATCTGATACCAAAGATGACATTAATGCCAATTTTGGTAATGTAACAGTACATGTCTTAACACCTTTCATAGCACGTAATGAATGTTAAATTAATTACCAGAAATTTAACATTTGAATTTGTATCGCAGGTGTAAGTTGAATGACAGAAAGTACATTTCACAGTTCAGGTGTCTGCCTGACACGGTATGTAAACAAGGAACTTGTCTGGACACTTGAATTGCATTTCTCAATGTGACTATTATGCATTTTTAGTTCTTTGATTTGCCAATTTAGCGAATGGTACATTTGATTTTAGTATCTTTTGATTTGATTTATGTGCTTTATTTTGACGTACCATGTGACTTTACATAAATTTCTGTGTGTGTGTGTGTGTGTGTGTGTGTACGCGCGCGTGTGTGAGTATATATACGCGCGTGTGTGTGTGTGCGTGTGATCGCGCGCGCGTGTGTGTAGTTTAAGTCTGTCTGGATGTATGCTATTAATCTGATGTATCTTTTGTTTCCTCCCTTGCGGAGGCCTTAATAAAATAATAAATAATTAGTCTAAACCCCTAAAACTCTTTTGTTTTACGGTAATTAGCAACTTCTTGTGACTTGGTGGGATCAGAGACGCCACGTGATATTTGAGCCGCAAGTTTGCAGCCAATCACAGGAAATTTCAAATGAATTGGCAATCTAGTTTTGCATGACATTCAAGCAATGTTGCAGAAAGTTGTTCAAACCATGCCATTCTGATTTTCTTTTTTAAATGACTAAAAAAAATTAGCCTGACGGGAACTCTAGCCATGCATATTCCGTCTACGATTCCAGTGAGGCGGGTAGAATGTTCAATTTGAACGTACATGTGTCCTGATTTGAACACTGGTCAGTGGCACCTGAGAACCACGCTTGCTTGGATCAATTTTATGACTGGTACGCCAAACGTGCTGTAATACGTACAAGTGTTCGGATTTTCAAGACTTTTTGATCCTGATTCAGCGGAAAACAATTTCACCAACACTGCCGATTCCATTTACTACTGTATGGTGGCTCATTGGTGCCAACCTAATGTTATTTTTATCTCGTAATTACGAGTTACTATCTCCTAATTACGAGATGATTTTATCGCAATTACAAAGTAATATCTCTTTAATACGACATAATATCTTGCAATATTATCAATGAGAAATTATCTCTTAATTAAAAATTACCATCTATGAGTCACGAGTTGCTATCTTGTAATTAAGAATTAGCTCCCAATAACGAATTATTATTTCGTCATTAGGAGATATTATCTCGAAATTACGAGTTCCTATCTCGTAATTACCGGATTATTATCTCGTAATTACGACTTACTATCTCATATGTACCGGATGATTTTCTCGCTATTATGAGTTACTATCTCTTAATTATGAGTTATTATCTCGTAGTTAAGAGATAACTATCTCGTGACTACAATATAATATTTTGTTAATTCTAGAATACCATCTACTAATTACGCGATTATATCTTGTAATTACGAGATACTCTCTCGTACCTACGAGTTACTATCTCGCAGTTTCGAGATAGTTATAATTAAGAGATACTATCTCGTAATTGAAATAAATTACAAGATAAGTATTTCGTAATTAAGATATAATTTCTCGTTATTACGAGATAATGTCGAGATAGAAAAAAGTATTTACGAGACAGTGTCTCATAATTACTAGTCTCTATCTCATAATTACAAGATAGTATCACATAATTACGAAAATAATCTCGCAGAGATAACTATCTGGTAAATGCAAGATATTATCTCGTAATTACCAGATAGTTATCTCGTAATTACAAGATTACGGCTTGTAATTACAGGTAAGTAACTCATCAGAGGTAACTGTCTCATAATTACAATACAAAATCGCCCAATCAAGAGATACTATCTCGTAATTACGAGATAATTCTCGTAATTTCGATATACTATCTCTCAATTACGGGATATATCTCTTCTGATTACGATTCTATCTCGTAATTACGACACCACTTTCGATTTCAGAAGTACCATCTGCTAATTACGAGTAACTATCTCCTCAATACACATAGCTATAATCATGACATAACTAATCACTTTCGAGATAGTACCACCTAATTAAAAGATACACTCTCAAAATTAAGCTACAATTATCTCCTGATTACGACATACCATCCCATAATCACAACTTACTATCTCGCTATTACGAGATATCATCTTGTAATTACGAGATAACTGTAGCTTACTGACAAGATACTATCTCTTAATAATATAGTGATGCATCTATTAATTAAATGATATCAAGACAGTGCAGAGTTACTTTCTCCTTATTACGAGATAGTAACACATATCTAAGAGAGTGTATCTCGTAATTACGAGTTGTCCAGCAATTAAACATATTTACCTGGTAATCACAAGATAGCAACCCGTAATTCATGGATGGTAACTCACAGTAACTCGCGATTAAGAGATAAAGGTAGTAGCTCTCAATTATAATATAGCATCTGGTTATTACGAGATAGTTTTAATTACGAGATACTATCTCGTAATTACGAGACGTCGAGATTGTAACACGTAATTACGAAAAATTATCTGTAAATTACAAAGTAATCATCTCGTCATAAGGAGATTGTATGTCGTAACTACGAATTATCTCGTAATTACGAGATAATATCTCATAATCATGATATTATATCTCTAAATTACGAGACATTATATCGTAATGAAGAAACATTTATCTTTTATGAGTTATTCTCTCAACATTCTCTTCTGGCAATTATGAGAAACAATTTCGAAACTATAAGATAACTATCTCGTCCTGAAACAAAAGTTACTGTATCGAAATTACGAATTACTATCTCGTAATTATGAGAAATTGTCTCGTAGTAACTCGTAATTACAAACTAGTATCTTGAAATTCAATAACAATCCCATAATTGCAATGTACATACCAGAGAATAATTATTTTCAGTTACTAAATCGTATTTAGGAGATACTAATATCCTAATAATGAGATAGTAATTATTACTAGTTGCTATCTCATAACTACGAGATTATATCTCATAATTCTAAGATAATCTTGCATTACGGGCTACTTTCTGGTAATTACGAGGTGCTCTCATAAATAAGAAATAGTAAATCTTTATTATGAGAGTATCTCTGAATTAAGAATTAGCATTTCAGCATGAGGAGATAGTTACCTCCTAATTACGAGATTGTTTGGTAATTACAATCTAGTAATTCTTACTTACGAGATAATTGTCTCGTAACGATCCAACTATCTTGTAATAGTGAGACAGTATCTCGTAATCTGTAAATAGCAACTCCTGATAGAGAGTATCTCTTGATTACGAGATAGTAACTCGTAATAATGGGATATGACCTCACAATTACAAGAAATAATCTGTAATTACGAGATACTTTTTAGAGGTTATGAGATAGTATCTCCTAGTTATGAAACAAACTATATCTTAATTACGAGATAACTGTGTCTTAATTACAAAAAATATTTAACTGTAATTAAGTGAGAGTAACTTGATATAGTATTTCTCCATTACCAGTTACACGAGGTATTTTACTCTTAATACGAGATACTATTTCGTAATTACGAGATAGTAGCTATCTTGTAAGTGCAAGATGTTATTTCGTAATTGTGAAATAACTATATCGTAATTACTATATGCAGCAGAATCTCTCTCGTAATTACCAGAAACTATCTAGAAATTTCGAAATAGTAACTCGTTATTACTAGATAGTTATCTCGTGACGAGATAGTTACTGTTAATCACGGGCTAAAATATCGTAATTCTAGATACATGGTAATTAAGAAATACTATCTCTTAGTTACGAGTTACTGTCCCGTAATTGCGATATGCTATATGTGGTAATTACAAGTTACTGTTTCCTATTACAAGATACTTATCTCCTAATTGTGATACAATGATTACTATGAGTTACTGTGTCATAATTACGAAACTTATCTCGTTATTATGAAATCCTATCTCGTTATTACGATTTATTATCTCCTAATTATGACAGTCTATCTCGCAATTAAGAGATAGTATATTGTATTCACGAAATAATCAATTGTAATTAGCAGTTAATATCTCATAATTAGAAGATAGTAACTCGTAATTAAGAGATACTGTCTCGTTATTTCGATTTGTTATCTCGTAGTTACGAGCTACAACTTCGTTATAAGGAGATAATATCTCGAAGATACGAGATCGATATCTCGTAATCACGAAATACTAACTTATTACTATCTCTTAATTACAAGATTATATCTCCTAATTACGAGATACTGTCTCGTAATTACAAGCTATAATGTCGTAATTTGGAGATAGTTATTTCATTTCTTTCCTCGCAACACCCTACCAGAAAGTCCTCTACAGTTTTTACCCCTTTCTTTCCTCCTGGTAAACCTCCTGTCAAACCTAAAATATATGCCATGCGCTCTTCTTCTCTTAAGCGCCGAACTTCCTCTAATCCCTTACAGGTATGATCCTGATTCTGCCATTTCCGAAAAATATTTTCTCTCATCTCTCCATATGCATCTCACAATACCAGCCAATGGGCTACTGTTTCCTTTGCCTCCTAGGAACAAACTCTACACTTAGCCTACCATTGCTACCTGCAGTGTATTAATGTCTTCTCTTTTCTAAATTGACAACTTCTGCCCTACTCTGAAACAAAAGGTTGGATCCCTTCCCTCCATCCTATGCAGCATGTACTTTTTCGGCTTCTCTAAACCCTTGTATGCCTTAAGTGTAGTTTTTTCTCTCACACCTTTTCTCCAGTCTTCTTTCCATCCGTCTGTCACTACCTTTCCTGTATGTTTTCCAATCCTAAACCTCATCATAACCTTACGATTCATACCTTTCTGGTAACTTACCTATGTCTTCGCAACATAGAAAACACTTGGACTAATCCATACTTGGAGCTTCATCAAACTCCGAGTTGGATTTTGCTTGCACCTTAAGCTTCAGATCAATGGCCCCAAGCACGTCACAGGCAAGATTCATTAAGATGCAATGCAATAGTCCCCGCTTGCATTTTAAAGAACGGCCAATGTCTATGATGTATCACTCTATTCAGTTATGATCCAACTGAATCAACGGTGATGCAGGCTACACGTCGATCACCCCGTAAATAACAACTCAGATGCGATCAAACTGAATTTTGTTTTCAGAACAGTCCTTCTCTGGTTTATTTTCATATTTAATTTCTTCTTTGTATGTTTAACCAAATAATATCGCATCATACCAAGACCCTTGAGCTCAAAAATATAATTCCTTGTTTGCTTTGTCACTGAACTCTCAGTCGTGAATGAATCTATTAGCTTGGAGAAACACAGAGTCTAGTCATCTGCTAAAGCAATCCATAACAGCAAAAGTGTACATGCAGTTCAAACCCTGAGCTATCGCATGTATGATATGTATCTCCACGGTTCAATTGATCAACAGTTGGCTAGAATCTAACCATTGCAGGGAATTTGTATGCATATCATATAAAATACTAATACCAACCAAGCACATATCAGTAATACATGAAATCCATAGTACAGGTTAAATGGCTTTCCGCTGAACTGGAGACACCAAGTCCTGCAAATCCGAAACACTGTAACGTGTTGATAAAGCAAGTTGGGCCCACCATGCATGAAGCTGATTCAAACAAGCATGGTTGTCGACGGCCACTGAGAGCTTTGAACCATTGTTCAAAGCATGACGCTCTTGCTTGCCTCACTGGAGTCGCAGGCAGAATGTGATTGACCAGCGTTCCCGCCAGCTTGACTCCTTTTTCTTTTTCTTTTTTTTTTTTCTCCTTCCTTTCTTTTTTGGGGGGTTGTCACAATGGCACGGTTTCAACAACTTTCTGCAACGTTCGTTGAGTGTCAAGCAAAGTAGAGAGTCAATACGTTAGAAGTTTCCTGCGATTGGCGGCAAATTTACTGTGTCAAATGTCTCGTGGCTTCTCTCATCCCACCAGTCACCAGCAAGTGCCCATACCCGCGAAACGAAAGAGTTTGAGAGGTTTAGGCCAATACATGTAATTACTTTAAAAATGCAGTTCAATGGTCTAGAAAAGTGTATCGTTAACACACAGTGTGAGCCCGACACCGGAACTGTAAAATGTAATTTCTGTCATTCAGTTTACACCCCCGATACATACAGCACCAAAGAAATTTAAAATATTAAACTGGGAAAGATGATTTGCTGCATAGCAAATCAGTGTGGGTGTCTTCAAAGCCTATTGATATGGCAATGTAAAACTATCCCATAACACAGGAGTAGAAGTTGGAATGGCATCTCTATCTATCATAGCTTTGAAGTTATTCAAGATTTAAAATGTATAATGATGCTATTCAGCTTAAATTGCTACAACTTTTGTTTTAGATTCATTACATGGGAAATAGTTAACGACCCCCTAGTAGAAGTTGAAATGACATC
>CAXHWN010001890.1:0-17000 GCA_964020975.1 Hermodice carunculata | reverse complement strand
GAGAAGAAGTCGAAAATAGCTAGAGCACACAAAAATTCATAAAAAATTAGTAAAAAATTGCAGCGCCACCTGGTCAACAAATTAAGAACACAGAGTCCCTAGGTGTCTTCTTGTGTGATATCAGAGTGATTGAGTAAGCGATTTGGAGAAAAAGAATTTTTAAGATTTGTCCAAAAAAAGAACAAAAAAATTCATACAAAATCCAAAAATCACTGGAGCATGACCATTTGAACAAACCTGGTAGACACCCACCCAAGGTACATCCCCACCAAGTTTGAAGTTAATCTGCATGACGGTTTTGGAGAAGAAGTTGAAAATGTGAATTAGCATTAGAATACTCATTGACTTCCATAGTAATCAATAGGAAAGCTGCATTGACCGATAAGTACCCGAATGGAAAAAATCGTTAAAAATCAGGAATCTGCAGCATTCTCACGGAGTGAACAACTTTGTTTGACCCTTCTACAAGGAACATATCCACCATGTTTCAGCTTAATCTGAGTGACGGTTCTGGAGAAGAAGTCGAAAATAGCTATAACACACATAAATTCATAAAAAATAGGAAAAAATTGCAGCGCCACCTGGTGAACAAATTAAAAACTAGGTGTCCCAGGGAGTGTTTCTGTGTGATATCAAAGTAATTGGGTGAGCGGTTTCATAGAAGAAGATTTTTTAAGATTTGCCCAAAAAAGAACAAAAAAATTCATTAAAAATCCAAAAATCAATGGACCGTGACCATTTGAACAAACTTGGTAGAGACTCACCCAAGGCACATCTCCACCAAGTTTGAAGTGGATCTGGCTGACGGTTTCGGAGAAGAAGTCGAAAATGTAAATTGTTGACGGACGACGGACGGACGGACGGACGGACGGACAGACGGAGGACCATAAGATAAGCTCAGCTGACTGACAAGTCAGCTGAGCTAAAAATCAGGAATCCACAGCATTCCAACATAGTGAACAACTTTGTTTGGCCCTCTATATGGAGCATATCCACCACGTGTACGCTTAATCTGAGTGACGGTTCTGGAGAAGAAGTCGAAAATAGCTATAACACACAAAAATTCAAAAAAAAATTAGAAAAAAACTGCAGTGCCACCTGGTGAACAAATTAACAACAAGGAGCCCCTAGGTGTCTTCCTGTGTGATATCAAAGCAATTGGGTAAGCGGTTTCGGAGAAGATTTTTTAAGATTTATCCCAAAAAAAAAGAACAAAAAAATTCATTAAAAATCCAAAAATCACTGGAGAATGAAAATTTGAACAAAACTGGTAGAAACCCACCCAAGGTACATTGCCACCAAGTTTGAAGGTAATCTTGATCACGGTTTTGGAGAAGAAGTCGAAAATGTGAATTAGCATTAGAATGTCCATTGACTTCCATAGTAATCAATAGGAAAGCTGCATTGACCGATAAGTACCTGAATTGAAAAAATCGTTAAAAATCAGGAATCTGCAGCATTCCCACATAGTGAACAACTTTGTTTGACCCTTCTACAAGGAACATATCCACCATGTTTCAGCTTAATCTGAGTGACAGTTCTGGAGAAGAAGTCAAAAATAGCTATAACACACAAAAATTCATAAAAAAAAAATGTTTAAATTGCAGCGCCACCTGGTGAACAAATTAAGAACTAGGAGTCCCAGGGAGTGTTCCTGTGTGATATCAAAGCAATTGGGTAAGCGGTTTAGGAGAAGAAGATTTTTTTAAGATTTGCCCACAAAAGAACAAAAAAATTCATTAAAAACCAAAAAATCACTGAACCGTGACCATTTGAATATACTTGGTAGAGACCCACCCAAGGCACATCTCCAACAAGTTTGAAGTGGATCTGGCTGACGGTTTTTGAGAAGAAGCCGAAAATGTGAATTGTGGACAGACGGACGACGGACCCTCACAAAACCTCAGCTGACTGACAAGTCAGCTGAGATAAAAATCACTAAAGATTTAAGTTGACCTGAGGCACTCAGTTTTGAATTGGGCCCTGACGTATCCCAGGGTGCATCTCTACTAAAGATCTGTGAAGTTGCAGTCTGTTATTCCTCAGATACTGCAGTAACTTTGTCCCTCCTTCCCCACCACCACACACCTGGCCATAATGAAATGAATGAATAAACAAACAAACAAGCACTCAAACAAACACACACACAAATTCCATTTATTCATGAAAAAATTCAACAATAGTCTGAGTTAGGGGAAGCTGGTTTTCAATGGACATCTGATTCATCCTGATGGACATATTTAGCAGAAAGATTTGATGAAACTGCAGTCTTCCTTCAGATATTAGAGTAATAACATCCACTTAGGTATCACTGTTGTTAGCTTCCAATGATTTTTTTATTCATAAATAAATCAGAAAATGGTCACTGAGCAGATGAAGTTGTTTGTAATACAGTGGCTCCACCTTACTACCATATACTTGTGGGTGGTCAAATGTTTACATGCAGTCGTGGAGAAATCCCCCTGCCAAATAATGATTCAATAGGGTTGTCAACTAAAAGACATGATGATAGTCCTTTCTTGTTAATTTGTGCCCTGTTCAGACTAGGAGAAAACCTTAACCGTCACCATAAATTCATGGAACCATTAACAGTTTGCTATATTTGATAACATACTGAAAAATAGTAATATGATCACAATATTTAAATGTACCATGGTGGCAGCTCCTAGCTGTCAGACAGTAACATGATCAGAATGTTTACCATGGTTTCAGCTCCAAGTTGACAAATAGTAACACGATCAGAATATTTACCATGGTTTCAGCTCCCAATTGACACACAGTAACATGATCAGAATGTTTACCATAGTTTCAGCTAATAGCTGACAGACAGTAACATGATCAGAATGTTTACCATGGTGTCAGCTCCAAGCTGACAAACAGTAACATGACAGCAACATTTACCAGGGTGTTAACTCCTAGCTTAAGGTAGCTTTACTCACTTGTTTGTTTCTGCATCGTAACACTCCACAGAGCTGAGAGATGACACGCCGTCATATCCCCCACACACATATAGCTTGCCATCCAGGGCTGCAGCTCCCAGGGCACTGTGGAGACACGAGAACACACAGCATATCAACACGGGTATGAAGCTCTCCTAACAAATTTCAAGGATTATGGTACCAATGTACATGTACTGCAGAGTCCCTGTTGTATGTGACCACCCCTTCGGCCAGCTAGAAGTGGTCACATATAGCAGGTGGTCTTTCACCACAGGTATATATAAAAGAACAGACTACAGTGTCACACAATGTGGTCACAAATGCCAAGTGGTCCCTCACAGCAATGGTCACATACCCCAGGTACTACTGTATATCATATTACAGTAATCTAAAAATCTCCACCTTTTTTTAATCTGAAACATAATTTCATCAAACTACATCACCAGAGAGATGCCTACCCTCATCCAAAACACTGTTACACACTCTTGCCTATATACAGTGTGCCTGGAAATCATCAACCTATAGATGTGACCCTGTAACACCTGGGTCACATGATGATATAACTCATTAGAGCAGAAGAAGGGACTTGGATGGTTCCAAAAGCTTCTTACTACTGAGACTTTCAAAGCAAGTTGTGAGAAACCATTTAACTTCAAGGTTCTATCATTCATCAAACTAAAAGCTTTAATTTTTTTTAACTGTGTGTGAATAAAAACTGATGTATAACTGACTTTACAACAAAGGGTGTGAACAAGAGGCCCTTGGGCATAGTGCTCTGCAGATGTGTAATGTACATGTATTCCAATATAAAGACTTGAGAGAAGACAAGAGCAGGTTGAGTAAACTTATGTGTTTATTGTTCCAGCTGGCCAAAAAACCTTTATCTTCAGATTAACAAAGTATTCCATTCAACATGTGCCTGTCTCCAGCTCCAAATGTGGTCTGTTTGCTCAAATGAAGTACAGTGCTCCCCCTCTTATAAGGCCCCTTTCACCAGAGGCCACCCCTCTTGAAAGGCCAGCATTCTTGCACAGAAAGTATCGTATTTCCATTATATTCTCCCCCTCAAGAGAGGCCACCCCTCTTATAAGGCCACTTTTTGGCTGCATTTGGGGTGGCCTTACAAGAGGGGGACCACTGTAATAACTTTTTGAGTTGCTGAAGGAAAAAAATAGGTCACCAAGTACAGTTTTATATATACAATGTACTCAAGAGCAATTTTTTATTGGGAGGCTCAATTTTCTTTGCCACTGATGTCCAAGCTACACCACGTCACTACAGAATAACCTCTTTTAAATTTACCCGCAGGTGATCTGAGCTAAATAAGTCAAGGTCAATGATATATAATGCACATGTATTAACACTGGACATGATCTATACTTCTCAAGAATTTGCATGTCTATTGCAATTACTTTTGAGATATGGAACTTTATATCTTTCAACACATTTGGCTCATAATTTGTCAAATTATAGGTGGCAGCACCAGTATCAATATGTAACCAAGATTTTGATCTCTTTCACAATCCCACAAGGTTTTAGGAAGATCTATAAAAAAATTAAGGATGCTAGAGTGGTCACAAGATTTTCAAATTTTGACCCATACATTACATAATGCTGTAGGGGTGCCTCCGACATTGAACTCATCCTAGATTTGTATACACCGGATATTTCCCAAAAGTTGTATGGGGCTAATGTCAAAACTGTGGACTGTATGGCATTCAAAATCAAAAGTTTGCAGATGGATGGATGGATGACCATAGAGACATGAGTGATCATTTAAGTTGTGTGACCTTAGACCAGCAGGGCTAAAACAAAATGATGCCTGACAAAGTTGTACTTCAGCCTGGCTTCTGACAGTTTAGGAAAGATGCAGTTGACTTCTTTTTCATTCAATTTGGCACCAAGAAAAGCAAAAAAAATCTGAAAAAATAAGCTGAAAAATTAGATATCAGCACACAAGTTTGTTCACCTTCATTGAACTCAGGTTGCATGTTAATTTTGTGTCAGACCCAGCCTCACCCTTGGAGTACATATTTGTCTGTGTACTGCAACTCGTGCATGGAAACCCACTGCACATGTGCTTCAAGGTAAGTACACATACATTGATTTCTGTTTACATACATAAAGTGTCTACTCACTATGGATCCATACATGTATATCATGTATATCTTATATGAATTTTGAATGATCAAGCTGGCCAAGCCTACATGGTTCACTTTCCATGACACAAAAGTTGGTACATGTATTCAGTTTGTAAGGTGAAGACTGAGTGAATCTGAGAGAACCACCAGCAGTCAAAGTAGTAGGACATTTTTATACTTGCTCCCCCAGACCAGCATTAAACTGTTGCAGTGGCAAAAGGTGAGTTGCAACTCAGCTAACTGCACACCCTAAAACAACCAAAAAAATCTCTAATTGGTGCAGTGCATACAGTATCTGTTTTGGGGACTACTCATTGTGCTGGAAGTGGTACCATGCTACAGCTGTTTAGGGCCTCTGGCGACTGAGTCCACAGTCTTCCTTCAGGCACTGGGTGTGATCTGCCCAGAATGTACTGAGGATTTCAACCTGTTGACTAATCTCCTGAATCATTCTCAATGAATAGAAACAGAAGCAGTACCACATTGGTACACCATATGTATATCAAAGACACTCATATCAGAGACACCAAGGGTTACCTCCTATACACAAGGCACAAAAGGTTTAACTCCTGATATCAAAAACACACAGCGTTAACTACTGATGTCAAAGGCACAAAGGGTTACCTCCTCATATCAACAGCACAAAGGGTTACCTCCTCATATCAAGAACACAAGGGGTTACCTCCTCATATCAAAGACGCAAAGGGTTAACTCCTGATATCAAAGGCACAAAGGAATACCTCTTCATACCTAAGGCACATACATGTCGAGCTACATCCTCATATTAAAGGCACAGAGGCCTACCTCCTCATATCAGACACAAAGGGGTTAATACATCCTCATAGCAAAGGCACATAGGGTAACATGCTCATATCAGAGACACAAAGGGTTACCTCCTGTATCAAAGGCAAATAGGGTTACATCCTCATATCAGACACAAAGGGCTACCTCCTCATATCAAAGACACAGAGGGTTACCTCCTGTATCAAAGGCAAATAGGGTTACATCCTCATATCAGACACAAAGGGCTACCTCCTCATATCAAAGACACAGAGGGTTACCTCCTGTATCAAAGGCAAATAGGGTTACATCCTCATATCAGACACAAAGGGCTACCTCCTCATATCAAAGACACAAAGGGTTACCTCCTGTATCAAAGGCAAATAGGGTTACATCCTCATATCAGACACAAAGGGCTACCTCCTCATATCAAAGACACAGAGGGTTACCTCCTGTATCAAAGGCAAATAGGGTTACATCCTCATATCAAAGACACAAAGGGTTACCTCTTCATATCAGAGACACAAAGGGTTACCTCCTGTATCAAAGGCAGAAAATGGTTACATCCTCCTATCAAAGGCACAGAGGGTTACATCCTCATATCAAAGGCACAAAGGCGTACCTTCTCTTGCAGTTCATGGGAGCAACCAACTTCCATTCCTTCTCCCCAGGATCAAATACTTCCACCGTGCTAAGTCTCTCCTGTCCATCATATCCTCCAATGGCATACAGGCGACCTGAAAATGCATACATATAGGATATAATTCACATGCCTCAGTTTGCTCATAGTTTTATATATGCACACAGTCCTATGCCTATCTCTAAGAGTATAACAAGTTTAGTATCTTTGTGTTATGGTGCAGGAAAAGGGCCCCACACAATTGTCTTCTAAGATGGGGTCAAAGGTCAAAGATCAACACCATAGTGACCTAATTTTAGTACATGTATATCGCATGTTCCTATCTAAACAAGTATCCACATACTAAGCAAGTTCACTATTTCTAGTTCCTACAGGATATAAAAACTATTTTTATGACAGCATCATAGGTCAAAGAACAAAGTCACAATGGCCCAATTTTGGTATGCAGCACCATAACACCAACAAATATTCACACACCAGCTTTGATACATGGTATAGGCAGGGATGTGGGAAGATCTCTTTCCACATCCCTGGTATGTGTAATATGGGCCACACAAGAACTTTCTAAGGTCACAGGTCAAAAGATCAACCTCACAGTGTCCAAACCTTGGTATCTGACACACACTGTCTTATGAAGTTTGGTATAAGTGTTACATTATACGAATATGCCACATAAGCATTCTTAATTATGGCATAAAAAGTCAAGGTCACAATGATCTAGTTTTGGTATGTGACACACTCCTATCCCAAGAAACATCCACATACTGAGTTTGGTATCTGTGAGTATTACAGTGTACAGGAAATTCAGCCATAAGAAGCCTTCTCCCTGAGGTCAAAGGTCAAGGTCACAGTGACCTAATTTTGGTATGACACACACCCTTTTCCGAAGAAGTATCTTCACCAAGTTTGGTACAGTCACTGTGGTACTTGTTGTATGTGGTCACTGCACGAGCAGCCATACGGCTTTTTGTGGACTTTAATATTGCTTGGACACAGGGGTCAATTTCTTTGTAAATTTTCTTGCAGTGAAGTCACCTGTTGCATGTGGTCAATGTTTCCTGGCAGAAGGGTAGGCCACATACAGCAGGTTTCACAGTATCTGCATTAACCCTTAAAGGGTCAGGTTTTTTTTTGTACCAGTGAAAGTACAAGTAACAATTTTTATTGAACACAGTGCAGTAGGAACAATTTTCATTGTAACATACCAAAAGTATACATCACTGTGATACCTGGAATGCCACGTTTCAATATGTGCAATAAATTGCTAATAGTCACGTGACTAGTTGCCATGGAAACCACTTTAATCACTAATAAATGGCAAAAAAAATCATTTAAAATCTGCTAAATAAGAGAACAAAGTATCTCCTCATTTTATGTGAATCACCTTTTTCTCCACATATGCATGCTATTTGGATAACTATAGAAATACACTTTCAGTAAACTTTGAAAATAAAACATAGATCACATGACCTGTTTCCATAGCAACTGTTATAATATTCCTTGTACTTGGCTACGAACGGGAAAAACTGCATTTTTACATAACTCTGCAGAACCGGTAACAGGCAGTTACTTTGCATAACAAAATTAGTCACCATAACTATTCATAGATATGTTCCGGGTTAAATATTATGTAAGAAAATGACTGAAATAAAACAACACTGCGGTATTTTTATGGAAAAATTGTGGTTTTCCCCCATTTTAATATGTTGCAATGGAAACAAAGTGTGATTGGATCCACAATCATATGTGCCATGCCTTATACTGATATGTAGTTTGCAAATGTGGATGACACCATGCATGTATACAGTGTACATGCAATAATTATAGAGTCATCAATTCCAGTGCAAAAGGCAAAGTAGGCCTGCCCTATTGGCTGCCTATCACAGTCTTTGAGACTGACAACAATATTTATCATGTATCTGCAACCATGCTCCCCCCCCCCCCATGTAAATTGAGTGCATACAGAGAAACAGTTTAGGTTTGAATGCAAGGTACCATAACTGGGCCAAGGCTAAAGGTCTTGTACATAAAGTTTATTGATAAACACAGGTTTGACAGGGAAACATATTAGGGGATACTTGGGAAGAACAGGCATTAAATGACTCAGTGATTGAGACTTTGAGTGAGTGATCGGCTGCAACGAGCTGAATGACTGGCTATTGGACCCACAGCGGAACCACATGGTCCGTTGATACGCTTGAATTCTGTGGGCTCCAGCCTCATTACAAATAAAATACTTAGTAGTAGTAGTAGTTTTTCATTGACTCAATACAATATAATTGACATTGGTTGTAATAAACCTGGGGAAAGCCAACGTGTCCATTATAATTCAGATAATATAGCAATTTTACTTTGGACGCTTGCAATCTTTTTTTCAAGTAATCTACTTGGCAACTGATACTTTCTCAAGCATATAATAGAGCAATTTATGTTGCTTAAAAAATAATAAAACTTATGACATCAATACGCTCATATAGAAAATAAAATGTTCGGGTCTTGTGGTTTTATGTCCTCTATTTCATATCTGCTCAAGTCTGAATTTGAATTTAGCACTGAGAGATTCAGCTCTCGACAATACCTCATAGAAGTAAGAACATAATGTCATAGCATTTTCAGAATCATTCAAATTTTGTACAGAGGTAAAAGAGAGATCAGTGTATCGTTCTCTGATGGTAGATAATAGAGGGCAATAAAGAACAATATGCTTCTCATTCTGAATTTCGCCACATGGACAGAGTCTCTCTTCCTGTGGGATTCTAGACCACCTCCCTGTTTCGATTTTTAGTCTATGTGAACCCACTCTTAGCCTCGTAAAGGCTTTCCGCTTGTATTCTGGAATCGCATTTTGTTTGTAGATTTTGTGTACTAACAAGTCCGGGTTAAGTGTGACATACATTTGTCTTCGGGAGGAAGTAGAATTTTGCATTGACAGCTCTCTGGCGACCTTTTCTGATGCAGAGGGGTGCTCCCCAGCCGCTTCTAACCTTGACAAGTAGAGTCCCAGCGGGCTTTTACATTGTTTAGCAAGTCTTATAGCTTTAGCTAATGCACTTTTCTCGAAGTTATCAAGCGATCTTACTTTTTTAAGAAAATCAGTTTGTCGTGATTTAACAAGGGATTTCAAACTGGGTTCTCCTGTTTCAACATAAATAATATCAGTGCATGTCTGGGGCCTAACGCCAGCTACAGTCTTCAATGTTGACAAATAGGGTCTTTCTGCACATTGTAGGTTTTCTGTTAGCCATGACTCGCATCCATATAATATAGTGCTTACATCCTCACACCCAACATTGACTTCACTGTCCCCCTCCTCTACATAATCCCTCCCTGCCCACTCCTGACTAAGGTTAATAGCCTCTGCACTTTTATATAATTGACGGACACTGCAGCTGAACTGGTGCTGGAAGCTGCCCTCTTCGTGACGTCATGCACCTCAAGGGAATCACCGCGGAATCCCCTTAATGACAAGCAGAGACGCTAGAGGGAGTGGTATACATAAATAGATCGATGTGCTTCTTGGGAGAAACACAACAGCTGTAAGTATACAGTTTGGTGATGATTTAGGAGTTGTTTACACAAATAAGGCTAAGCTAGTGTGAGGCCAGAATAAAATCACATGATTACCGGTCGTTAACGACCGGTCTGACCGTTTAAGGGTTAAAGTAATATAGTATAAGATATATAGGGCCTGCAGAAGCATTTTTGGACAGAAGGACAGACAGATGTTCTGCATGAAAACCAATAGTTCCACCCTCTATGGGTTTGTTGGGAGGAAACTAATTATTTTGGCATATTTGGCTACACAGCGAAACCTGTTTTGAGAGACCGCCCTTAAGGCAGGCCAAAAAGTGGTCACATAAGGCAGGTTGTCTCTCAATGGAGGTGCAATAACATGGGAAAAATAGCAAAACAGACTTTGATAATATGGTCTTAAAAGGCAGGTGGACTTTCATAACAGTGGTCTCTCAAAACAGGTTCTATTGTAACTTTAAAACTATGTGTGAATCTTTCAGTGACCTTACCTCGAAGTACAGCTACTCCTACTCGACTACGTAAAGTGTTCATAGGCTCCGCTAGCTGCCACCAGCCTTTGATGGGGTCATACATGTACCGCTCTACTGTGCTGATGGAGTCACCTATAAAAGCAATACGAAACATGAAAGTCAGGTTTCCACTGGTAAAAAATTTGTTTTTCATGCAAGCTCTGAAACTGTGTTTGCTTTATAATCCCCAACTTTCCTTTTTCAGATATTTTTTAGCCTAATCTTTCTCAAAGGTGATTTAACCAGAGCAGTTGTGAGGTGACCCCTGTGGCAGGTCCAATACATTCACATGCAACAGGAGTCATCTCACTGAAGACCAAATATTACATAACTAGCATCAGGGATTTCACATGCCTAACTACCATAAAGCCATGGGCATTTGTACATGTACACAAATTTCATGTGGCTTGCTGCATATCTTAATCTGCCATTCAAGCTGAACAAAGTTTTCTAATTATCCACATTTAGAACCTGGCGAATGAGTGTGACAACCATCTTCCGTAAAATTATAAAAGTGCTTACAAGAACAAGAGGACTGTGGGCTTAATGCTCTGTTAACATGTAATCTGTTGACTATCAGCCACAAAATCATTTTCCCGAAATGCATTCCCCCCTGGACCTCAAGAAACTAGTCAAGGTCATCCATATGATGCAACATAAAACTTCCACATGACCATTCATTTGTAGTACATTTGGTGTCATTAACTCCATTCTTTATTGATCAACATATTCAATTTGGTGTCCTTTTCTTAAGTGCTGAATGACCTTAAAAATAGGTCAAGGTCACAACAAATATTACCAAAATTGAGAATTGGCGACTGATACATGTGCTCAAGTTCACCATAACAAAAGAATCATTTGCTGAAATGTATTCCCTCTGTGTCCTTGAGCAAGTAGGTTCAGGTCATCCTCATTATGCAACATAAAATTTCTGCACATGATACACGTTTGTGGTACATTTGGCATCATTAGCCAACATACAGAATTTAAGGTGTTTCAACACCTTTGGTCCATATCTTCTGTAATTCTGGCACATTTTCATCTTCTTGCCCAATAGACTTTCCCACTAAGGCTCAAGATGATTCATGCAAAACTTTAAACAAGAGGGCTGTGTGAACAGCCCGTGCCTCAGCTGATCTTTCGTGTGAGTTGTCCTGTGAATTAGCATTAGAATGCCCATTGACTTACATAGTAATCAATAGGAAAGCTGCACTGAACGATAAGTACCGTAATTGAAAATCCTTAAAAATCAGGAATCCAACGCAGTAAACAACTGTTTGACCCTTCCACAACAACATATCCATCACATTTCAGCTTAATCTGAGGGACCGTTCTGACAAGCGAAAAATAGCAAAACCATACAAAAAATTCCTAAAAAAATTGCAGCACCACCTGGTGAACAAATTGGGAACTAGGTGTCCCCGGGAGTGTCTATGTACGATATCAAAGCAATTGGGTAAGCAGTTTTGGAGAAGAAGATTTTTTAAGATTTGTCCAAAAAAAAAAAGAACAAAAAAATCATTGAAAATCCAAAAATCACTGGAGCATGAACATTTGAGCAAAATTGGTAGAAACCCACTCAAGGTACATCCCCACCAAGTTTGAAGTTAATCTGGATGACGGTTTTGGAGAAGAAGTCCAAAATGTGAATTAGCATTAGAATGCCCATTGACTTACATAGTAATCAATAGGAAAGCTGCATTGACCGGCAAGTACCCGAATGGAAAAAATCGTTAAAAATCAGGAATCTGCAGCATTCCCACATAGTGAACAACTTTGTTTGACCCTTCTACAAGGAACATATCCACCACGTTTCAGCTTAATCTGAGTGACGGTTCTGGAGAAAAAGTCGAAAATAGCTATAACACACAAAAATTCATAAAAAATTAGGAAAAAATTGCAGCGCCACCTGGTGAACGAATTAAGAACTAGGAGTCCCAGGGAGTGTTCCTGTGTGATACCAAAGCAATTGGGTGAGCGGTTTCGGAGAAGAAGATTTTTTAAGATTTACCCAAAAAAGAACAACAAAATTCATTTAAAATCCAAAAATCACTGGACCGTGACCATTTGAACAAACTTGGTAGAGACCCACCCAAGGCACATTTCCACCAAGTTTGAAGTGAATCTGGCTGACGGTTTTTGAGAAGAAGTCGAAAATGTGAATTGTGGACGACGGACGGACGGACGGACAACGGACGGACAACGGACGGACGGACAGACGGACGATGGACAGACGACGGACCCTCAAAAAACCTCAGCTGACTAACAAGTCAGCTGAGGTAAAAAGAACAGCATTCTCAAAATTTTCCTATTTTGGCCCAAATTTTGTATAATATTCACTAGTAACAGTGTTCAGCGGCATTTGGCACAATTTGGTGGTGGTTGGATGTGGCCAGTGGCAATGAGCGGCCAATGGCGGCACCGCCGATCATCACCAATACTTTCTCTTCAAGTTTGCCAAGGCAGCAGTTGGCAGTGAGGCATATCATCACCGCTAAGCACCGCCCAGCAACACAGACTACACTGCAAAGTACCTAAACATAGATTAGGGAGCATTTGTTGAGGTTCCACAACATACATTTAATCATACATCTATGTTGAGGTACTTCGCAGTCTAGTCTGCGGCATTAGGTGGCATTTGACGGTGTTTAACGGCGCTGATTGGCCTCGCCGCCGACCATTGCCAGCAACCACCAGATATTGCTGCTGGCTGTCGCCAATCGCTGCCAAAATGTGCCAAACGCTGACGAAAAATGTTGCTAGTGATTGGTGGTGCCATCAATATGACCAAGATTTTCATACTCATGAGAAGTCGTAAAAGTTAGAAGGGGATAGCAACACATAAACTGTTGACTGTATGGTATTGACAAGCAAAAGTTTACAGATGGACAGCTGGACAGACAGACAGAGTGACAGAGTGAAAAACATGAGTGATTGCATAGCTCCGCAACTTCTGGTCAGCAGGGCTAAAACTTTCTGCCATGACATATCAGTGCATAATGCAGAGATTTGATACACAGGGAATACATGCCATCTTGAAAAATATTTACCGAGTGTCATCTGACACTTATCCAGGGTACTATAATTATCAATGTTGACACACTGTCACCAGTAACATGTAGCCATAATATGATTCACATCAAATCCCATTGCATATATGTACACACTGTACAGCATGCCGAGTCCCTATTCAGTCCAACCTACGAGCAATTCAGCAATCTACACTACGTGCACCCGGTTTCAGGTCTTACAATGGAAAATAAGAAGCAGAACTTAAAACTAATACTTTGAGTATTGATCACATATGTAAGCATGAAAGATAATCACAAAAATAAAGCACAAGATGATGCACATATCTTCAACTGTCAATTCCTAGAGATAATTTATCTGTATCTATGTTTCAAAAAAGACAATTTTCTGATTTTTCTGAAGTTTGCTGCATTACTTTATTCAAGTAACAATAGTACATCTCATTGTCAGTATTTTATTATAAGTCATGGGCATTTCCTTAAAATTAGCCAACATTTTTTTTCAATATCATGTCATTGTGGAACCCTTCTGTCGAAAGTACGGAGACTATTTGTTTGATACCATAAGACTGATAACTGATAAAACTGATTTAAAGTATCCACACTGAAAACATGCTAAAGGAATGGACTGTAGTCCTTTATGATTCTTCATAAGCAAGAACTTTTTCAACAAGGATTAAAGTAAAACACACAGGTATTATAAGTAAAAAAATAAGGAGAGAAAATGCATTTATTTACTTATTTATCTATTTGTTTGAAAAATTATACAGTGAAACCTCATTATAACGACAGTTCGATATCTGACATAGTCAATATAATGACACAAATATTCATGGGAAGAAGTCCGTTTTCTTTCTTATTTGATTCATTTATCTGACATATTCATTTATCTGACACTTTTCAAGGGTACAGATGGTGTTATTATAACAGGTTTTCACTGTACGTTTGTCAGTGTCTATTGGGCTATTTGATCAGGTTTACTCTCAAAGTCTGTCAGCTGTCAACTTTGAAAAACTAAAACTGTATTGGAAAAAGCATCTACATGACCATATCTGTCATCTGCATAACCACACCCACCTAACAGATAAGTAAGACCTGGGCATCAAATATCATAAATTTGTCTCCAATAGCGTGGGTTCATTATAAGGATTTATGTCAATGACATATAGAAAGACTACACACGCTCATATTATTTTTGTTACATAGTAATCTTACCTGATGATGTAAGGCCCCCCACAGCATAAATAATGCCAACAATATCTGTACAACATCTGGGCAATGTTTTGAAAGTTTTTAACTGAGATCTCCTTTCAGGCAGTAAGTGGTAATCTTTGGCTTCATCAACTAAGTCTCTGCAACAGAAAAACAAGAATTAACTCTTTGAGTGTCAATCACTACATAAGTGGTGATGATGAAGCTGAATTACTGTAATGATTCCAGATTCATATTTCGCATGAAAAGACCTTTCATTCAAGTACCAGCATGCCTGTGATCCCAGAGAAAAATATGGTCTAGGTCAACAGCTTTCCTTGGTGCACTCCGGGTATGTTGCGCCTAAAATAAGCTGTTGACTCAGTCTCTTATTTGGCACTGAAAGAGTTAGCATAACACACTAAAAATATGTTAACTTGTTCAGTTGTGGTTTTAGTATCGAACATGTTTACTTAATGTCTTGTTTGTAATAATCAATTAAATAAAATTGATTCTTATCTGCAAGCTTGCATAGAAAACTATGTACAGACTGCAGTACAATTTTTGGTGTCAGACTGTATTCTATGTAATGAAAGTTGGATCTCAATTAGGCAAATAGACATCTTAACTGAGCATGCCCAGTGAAGCCCAGCCTCTATCTGGGCCAAATGTATCTAGGGATAACTTCTGTCACTGAACATAGAAATGCACAGAGGTCAAACTTGAAACAAGGGAAAGAACTGCTATGGATGGAAGCTTGGCATATTTAGTGGCTTCCTTGTTTTTGTTATTATTTATAGGCTATACTTTTTAATTTTTTCATTGAAAGTATGTCTTACATGTGATAAAAAAGGAGACGTTTGATTCTGGTTACCAGAGTAACTTAACAATTATGTGGGGGAAAGGTCACTTCCTGTTCCTGATGACCTTACTCCCAAACAGAGGCCAAGCTTCACTGGGCATGCTCAGTTGAGCTGTCATCTTGACTTATATTAGCATCTTTAACCTCAAAGGAACCAACCTGCATTTGAGACAGCTTTTGATGATGTCCTCTGAGGCAACACGGTCAGACAAGTACTGAGGGGTCATCAGTGGTAGACGCACCTTGGACAAGAGTTCTGGCACACTGGCCTGTCTGTCCTCCAGATTACCTTTCACCCACGCCACCAAGGCCTCAAACACCTGCGGGAAAGAACATAACAATATGTCAACATCACTGTAGACTGACAAAGAACCTGTTAACCTAAAGAAAATCCAATCTAGAACTCAGGCAATCTATCTATCAGCATCACCATAGACTCACAAAGAGCCTGTTTACCTAAAGAAAACCAAATCTAGGCAAATTAATCACAAATCAACTCCACAAAGTAAATGTAGAAGTAACAATTCTTTTTCACTCTGTTTTGCACATGATTACAATTTTTTAAATCAAAGTGACCACAATTTTCTTTGAACCTCACAAATTGCAATTTGTCTGGAAAACAGCAGACTCAGAAATAAATGATCCCAACCATAAGCATCTGACAATGGGGATATTTACAAAGCATTTTAATCTTGTAAGAAATTTGAGATCAAAATTAAAATTAACTTTTTATGATACATTCTTTAATCCTGGGTCGCATGAACAATTTTAGTGTGAACCAATCTCTGTTTTATGGCTACTGCACAAAGCATATGGTTAACATTTCAGCATTTAATCTTAATTTGATCCAGATTTTGATCCAACTTAAAAGAAAAAGTATGGGATTAAACTAAGATTAATTTAATAAAATGAAACTGTTAAAAACAGAGTTTGTATTATAGCCCAGAACACTGATAGTTTATTCCTGGAAATATTGATTCCAAGGATCAATTAGTACAGGGTCACAGGTGCGCCAATTTAGTTTTAGGATCAAAGTCAGGATCAGATGAAATTCTTTGTTTCATGTTCGGAATGAGCGGGACTCGAACCTGCAACCTTTGGCACCAGTCCCCTAGCTGAAATGGGAAACGCACAGTCATATCCACTCGACCAAATCCCCATTCCCAAAAAGAATGGTTCAATGGTGGTAGTTATGTGCGAGTGCCATACCAACACGGTAATGCAGTATATTTACTGAGTCAGCATTTATTTCCAGAATCGGGGACTTAAATCCACCAGCATTAAGGAAATGCCGAAAATATATGTTTCATGTTCGGAACGAGGGGGACTCAAACCTGCAACCTTTGGCACCAGTCGCCTAGCTGAAATGGGAAAC
>CAXHWN010001889.1:0-47439 GCA_964020975.1 Hermodice carunculata | reverse complement strand
GAAAATGGCACAATCAATCATATCTGTCTTTTAAGTTATTATTTCTATGTTTTCTTTTAAACCGGATTCATGTTTTATAACTTGTATTTATGTGCCAAGATATGATTTTTCTGCATGATTTACGTGCTTGTGATTATGAACTTTTATTTACGTCATCGTGAGTCATTTTGCTATAATTTGTGTATTATTTTGTTCATGTTCAGTTCTGTATCTTTATTTCGATGTATACTTTTTATTTTCCTCGTTTTCACGAAGGTTCAATAAAATATTATATACATATATATATATATATATATATATATATATATATATATATATTATATATATATATATATATATATATATATATATATATATATAATATATATAATATATATATATAATTGTACAATCTTCATAATGATGTGCTTGTTCATCAGATGCTCAATGAAAGTGGGGGGGGGGGCAATGCCCACAATGTACTTGACCTCAGTGAGGGAGCGGTTACCCGTAAGTGGGTGGGTGGGGCATATATATGGGCAGGTATAGAGCTTACCCTAGATGGAATGGGGTAATGAAGTAGGTATGGGGTCCTGACTGTGATACTCAGGTCATAATAGACGTCTCCTGGCATATTCAATGATCATGGTTTTTTCTACATACCAAGGGGATGGGGAATACAAATGGGGTAGTGTGGGGTAGTTTATGGGATGGCATGGGGGGGGGGGAGCTACCCCTAAATTATGGAGTAACAGGGCAGAATTTACCCTACAGAGGAATGGGGTGGTGAAGTGTGAATTGGCAATAGTATGGGGCCAATATGGGGTAGGCATGGGACTAGATCAGGTATGAGGTAGGTAGGACGTAAGATAGGTATGTGGTAGTACGGGGTAGGATAGATATGGAGTACCCTATTCCTCATTAAGTGTGAATTGTGGGGTAGTGGGTAGTACCACATCATTCACATGGCACCAGTACACACCTGGAACAGAGAGGCACCTTGTATCAAATCACACAGCCTAAGTTATGGGGCACCATGAACTGTATGGGGTTTGTGCACCTTGTCAGGCACCTGATACCATAACGCCCATACACCCTGAATTATGGGGTACCTCAATCAAGATCTGTTCACACCAGGCAGCAAGTCAGGAGGTGTTGCTACAGTGGACATCAGAGTGGAACGTGCAGACTGGTGCTGGTTTATATATGGCCCATTTACAGGCCAACCATATTTTAAAAACCTGACCTATGCAGCCATTTCGCCACTGCATCGGGACATACTTTTTCTGAAAACTCCTTGAAATGAAATGAAATGAACTATATTTGCAACATCAACATCAATATTGATATTTTGCAAAAATACACACATTACACACAGATACATTTACCAATACAACATAACCAAATTCACGTACAACACATTACAATGTCTTCTAGAGAGAAAAGAAGGGTAAGTTTAAAAATCAATCAGATGAACGCTCCGTTCATCTAATCTTCTGATATAACAATTTATAATTGATTTAGAATGGTCCTCTCTTCTTTATGACTTCAAAGAAGAAATTTACTAATAATTTTATTTTATCGTGATCATTAAGGTCCATGATGATATTGAATTTAGTTGAAAAAGCTGGGAAAATGTCGGACAAGTTTTTTAATAATATTTCTCTCTCACAGTTAAATTTAGAACAGTAAAGCACCACATGCGTTTCGTCACCTAAGATACTAAAATCTTCACAAATTCTGTCAGCCAAAGGTGTTTTTTGAGGTCTTCTGTGTCCTCCTGTTTCAATTCTCAAATTATGTGCACTCATTCTGAATCGCGTAATATTGTTTATTAAAGTTCGATCTTTTCATGATGGTTAAAGTTATCCAAATGAGGGGCAATTAAAATTTAAAATCTCCATATCTTCCAAACTATTGCAGATAGACACAAAATTTCAATGTGCATGTTGAGGTTTGTGACACCTGCCAATAACTGGAGAGTAAATGAAATTGTGGAATTTCAAATTATGCTAATTAGGGACATTGAAGATTTCAAAGATGAATATTTCCAAAACTATCATAGATAGAGTAGCCGTTCCAAATTCAAATTATAGGTTTGTGGCAAAGATCCAATGAACTATGAACCAAAGTTGTAGGATTTCAATTTATGCAAACTAGGTGAATATTCAAAATTAAAAGATTGAATAGCTAGAAAATATTATAGAAAGGGGTGTTATTCGAACTTCAATTTAAAGGTTTGTAACAAAGCCGAATCCAATGAACCATAAACCAAAGTTGTAAAATTTCAACTTATGCAAATAAGGTGAATACACAAAATTTAAATCTGTTAACTAACTTCAAAACTATATTAGAAAGAAGTGCCATCCTAACTTCAATTTAAAGGTTTGTAACATGGACCCTTCTAATAAAACAAAAATGTCAAATTTTTATTTATGCAAATTAGGTGAATACACAAAATTTAAATCTAAAACAACTTCAAAATTATTATACATAGAGGTGCCATTCCATTTTCAATTTGTAGATTTGTTACATAGCCGCATCTAATGCCCCATGTACCAAAGTGGCAAAATTTTAATTCATGCAAATTAGGTAAATACACAAAATTTAAATCTTGAATAGGTTCAAAAATATCATAGAGGTGCCGTTTCAACTTCACTCTATATGTTTGTGACATAGGTGTATCAAACAAACCATTAACCAAAGTTGTAATATTTTAATTTATGCGAGTAAGGCGAATACACAAAATCTAAATCTTGGATACATTCAAAACTTGTAGTAGTAGTAGTAGTAGTAGTAGTAGTAGTAGTAGTAGTAGTAGTAGTAGTAGTAGTTTTTTATTGACACACGGTCCAAAAGAGTACAGATCAAGCGAAAAACAAACACATTGTCACACCATAATTAAATCCGACAAAGCATAACATAACTAATATTTAAGAGAGAGGCATTCAAATCTAACAAAAATCCTGAATGAGAAGTCCAGCATTAATGCTTATCAGTCCAGTATAAGTCCATATTATTGAAAGTACGAGAAAATTTCATGAAATAATTTGAAATCGTCTTCTTCTCTGGCGTTAATAACACTCTCTGGGTATATAGACAAATGCCTTGAATATCTAGCTCGAATTTCATCCACAAGTGGGCACCACTGGATAACATGAGCTTCATCCTGCACATATCCACAGTCACACAATCTTTGGTCCCTGGGAATTCGGGACCAACGTCCTGTTTCTACCCTTAACCTGTGGGAAGACAGGCGCAGCCTAGTAAAAGAGATCCTTAAATATTCTGGGATGTGATTACTGAGATCTTTCCTGTATGCAATATGGCTGCTCAGGGACGGATTCATCTCTTTATACAAAAGAAATTTAGATCTCTCTGACCTGTTTATTCTGTCCCTTAATCTGCTCATACCATCACCCAGAATGTCCTCCTTACGTAAGAGTTGGTCTATATATTTGTTTGTGCTTGTATTACTACTTCTAGATAACTGTAAGGCAAATATCAGTGGATCATCCTCCATCCCTTGGCGATCTGCTAGCATATTCTGAAAGAATTCTCTTTGTTTAAACATGACCAAATTCTTCGGCGGAGGATAACCCGCTTCAACTAGGCACAAGTCGTTTGCTGTTGTCAGTCTTACACCCAGAAACGATTTTATAGCACTAAAGTACAAGCTCTCAACCTTTTGAAGGTTAGCATTAAGCCAGCTCTCACAGCCGTACAATATGGCCGACATGAAAGCTGCGTCTAAGACTTTTTTCTTTGCAATGCATGGCATATCTCTGTTCTTACTGAAGAAAGCTACCAACTTTAGCAAATGCTTTCTCATGGACTGAGCGTGTAATTTCACGGCTGACAAAGTGCTGCCGTCAGATGTAAAAATACTTCCTAGATATGTGTTACTATCGCAGTGATGAACTGTAAAACTTCCTTGTGAACCTACAACAATAGGTTCCTCATCATATTGATTTCCATTTATAACCATAAACTTTGTTTTCCCTTCATCAACCACCATGTCAGATGAGTTACAATAGTTTTTCAGGACAATGAGTTCTTCATATACATGCAGGTACCACTGCAACTTCAATTTGTAGGTTTGGGACATAGGTGCATCCAATGAACCATGAACCAAAGTTGTAGGCTTTTAATTTATGCAAATTATACAAAACACAAAATTATAATCTTGAATACCTTCAAAGCTGTTGATAGTGGTGTCATTCAAACTTCAGTTTATAAGTTTGTGACATAGCCACATCCAATAAACCAAGAGCTAAAGTTGTAGCATTTTAATTTATTTAAATTAGGCCAATGTACAAAATTCAGATTATGTTGAACAATGGCAAAGTGTAGTATTTCAAACTGTTCTCATTTTGAAGGCACCCAGACAGATTTGCTGTGAAGCAAATCTTCTTTTCTTGTCAAAAAATATAACTTCTACAAATAAATGTTAGTATTACTACTTATATGTGCGACACAATATTAGGTCTTTCTCGATCATTCGGGGTCATATATGTGGCTTAATTGCACCTTAATACCTTTTCTAGATAAAAAAAACAACAACTAATTTTCCATTTGTTTATTTATTTATTTATTTATTTATTTATTTATTTATTTATTTATTTATTTATTTATTTATTTATTTATTTATTTATTTATTTATTTTAATAATTTATTTAAATTTATTTGTTTCTTTCTTTATTTATGTTTGGTTGTTTTCTATTGAGGCAACATAGATATCGGTTCATTGTTTAAGTAGTGACCATCAGCCAAATGCTTATGTTTCTTTAGTTTGGCTAAAGAAATGTGTAACTTGCTAAAACCATGTACTTTCAACAAATTATTGGATTTTTGGCGCAATAGTTAACACATTTTGACAAATAAAAAAGCTTGATTCAAGAGAGAAACAGAGAGGCGTTATGGGAACTGCTCCACATATCGTGGCCACGCTGAAATCAGTTTGCAATCATCCTGAGTAATACGCTTGAACATGAAACACGACCGGAGTCTGGTATTTTGGTTTGAACCTTTCTGTCGTAGCAACACCGTCTGGTCCCCTGCCGCAATATGTGCACCATCCGTCACACATACATCCAGGTTATAAATTAGGTGCACAAACGTATCCACTTAACCGGAAATGATACTTTCTAATCCATGAATGTTCCCACATGCTCACTGCGTGTATATCTTTTTGTAACGTAAACAACATACCAGTAGGTTAGACGTGTAAAGCATAAAGGTCAGAATTTTCACGCCAACAGGACCGTGATCTGACACTTTTTTTATATCATTAAGTGAGAGTAAACAAACGGTCTGAAACTTGTCCCAGTTACCTGCTAATAGCTACATTGATCTGCATGTCATCTATACACCGGCATGTCATTTGTAGTTTACATATATATCACATTTGCGACTGTTATGAACCTACCTGTCCTGTCATTGCGCGGCCATCCTACATTGAATCTTCCTCTGCCCGCAGCATGTCAATATCAGGTACACAACATGTGACATGCAGCATATGGGAACAGTTCGGTCATTTAATGACGCAATATATCTTTTCTTGTTTAGCTACTAATGCAAATGTGGACATATATCTGTACTAGGAACATCAACAGTGCGTCTCCTGGTGTACACAAATATGAATATCTACTTACATTGCGAGATAAACGTGGTTAAGATGTCCTCAAATAAACTGCTGTTCCATGACTGTTCTGCGTGTGTAGTCCTAGTTTCTTATGCGCGGAGGGGTCATTTATGTTTGTGGCCTCAAGTAAAACTGTGCATACCTTACAGGTTCAATTTACGTAAAGTCAAGCCACATGTTGGCCCATTTGGAAAGCCTGGCAATTTTGTTGTACATAGGAACAAATGCAAATTTGAGATAAGAATCAGAATCATAAATTATATAGTGAAAGCTAAACCGGAAAAATTATGTTTTAAATTATCCTGAACAATTAATAGTAGGTAATTCGTTACAATTCCAGCAGCATAATTTGTTTAATAATATCACCCATCGTCATTATGATCATTTGAACTTTCAATCACACAATTCGACTGACCAGCAATAATTAAACAGCTCGTGGGCATATGACAATGCAAAAAGACAATGTCGACACAAAGTATGCACACTGGCAATTTAACTTAGTTACCATCATGCACTTGTGTCGACAAAAGCGCACTGTTGGGCTTTAAAATTCAACCAGGAGATGCCTGGCCCACCACTGAGGGAAGAATGCCAAACAGCCTTGGGGATGTAATAGATTGCGCTCAAATAAACTGGACTAAGGTAATACATTTTAGCATACTTCGAATCAAAGAGCCCCCCCCCCCCCCACTGGATGCATAGTGCAAACCATGTACATGAAAATATAAACAATTAACCGATACTAGCATCTGCATGGTGAGCGGCTGATATAATACAAGTTCGCTGAAATTACGACTTTCATTCACCAACTTGTTATTTTATCTTTAAGAATTAATGTTGCTTCGCATGTGCCTCAGCTCCTTTCCTGGCGCAAGTGTTTTCAGCCTGAAGTTCAATGTAATTCCCATTTGAACTGTTCTTTGCTCTTTATGTGCAGCTCGCCTGCGTGAGCTATCTCATGGAAATATTCTCTTGGGGCGAAGACTGTATTATAGTTTAGTGTTAGTGTAAAATTATATGTAACAAAAAACTCAAAATTTCAGAGGAAAAATGTCAACCTTTCTTCTATAGTGGTATCCAAATTCAATGTCTGTTTGTGGAGTTCTCTTCACTCTTTTGCTTACAAAATTTTTAAGGGACCACAGTTCCAAATGGATGCGAATCTGACGAGCCTCCCTCCCTACCCTCTCCCCGCCCCCCCCCCCCAGCCTAGAAACAGGACCGTGACGGCATTCTTTCCCCCTGCACGCACCAGCGCTTCAAGCAACAGAAGCTAAAGGGACATTCAGTTCCAACGGACCCAATTAGGCCGTCAGCTGGGCACCCAAAATTCCATCAATACAAAATATTGGACGCGTACTAGACTGACCCTTGGTGTATGTAGCCTTTATTATTCTCCACGAAAATCTATGTGTTTGTTTTGTTTCAGGATTCGATTTCTGAACGTGACGTACGGACCATAGTGACTTCTGCGCCTAGAGAATGCCTTGAGCGCGTGGTCAAGATTTTAAAAGCAGAGAAGGAACACATTGCGAATACCGTGCATGATGAAGAGACACCACGAGAAGGAAAGGGTTCTTTTGTCACACGGATGAATAAGAGAGCACGACGCGCATAGCGCGGAATAATTTTATTGTTCACAAAGACACAAGGACCCACGATTAAATGAGCACTTGCCTCGTTTTCAAATCATGCTGCTTGTATGTGATTTTAGGATAGTAACATTCTTCCTACTTTGACCTTTATGCTGTTCACGAATCTTTGAACCGTGTTGAACTGGAGTTTCTAACCTCCGATGCTTTCCTTGCGGCATATTTTCCCCTTGCATGCACCAGTACTTCAAGCAACACAAGCTAAAGGGTCATTCAGTTCCAACGGACCCAATTAGCCGTCAGCTGGGCACTCAAAATTCCACCTATCGGTACCACAAAGCCGGGAGGAGGAGAAAAATCTGTTTGCACTTTTGTTGTGTACAATAGTTTTACTTCATTTTCCTGCATGTGTCGATAGACTGGCATAAATTGTGACCATTATGGTAAAATCCTCAGTTTTTTTTTAATGCATGTTCATGACAACAGGAAAAGTCAAATACAAATTATTAATGAAGTACACCTGGAAAAGGCATTTCAGAAGGCACTTTGCAACCTTCATATGCAGGTAAAAGGTCATATTCCTGGTAGGATTAATATTTTACAAACATTAGTGGCCATTGGTTGACGTCCTATTTTTCAAGGTAAAAGGTCATATTCCCAGTAGGATTAATATTTTACAAACATTAGTGGCCATTAGTTGACGTCCTATTTTTCAAGGTGACAACAAAGGTTATTTGGATCTTTAATTTTTTTCTTGCGGGAAACAGTGATTTTGTGAACAAATTTTACACTGCGTCGGGGTATTTATACCAGGAATATGTTAATTTGATATTTTGCTGCCTTGGATAATCAGTAATTTTGAGCTTCATGTCACGGTAGATTATTGGCTTCAGTTTGTGGACCACAACTAAAAAGCGCCATGGGCTATATCAGAAAACCACGTGAGCTTACAGCGCTATGTACCAAAAGTTTCCAACAGATAATAGGGTAGCCAGTCGCACAATTCACCTACCCGTTGTACGATGAGACATGGCGTACTTAAGAAATGAGGATCGTTTTTGTGTATGCTATAGCAAAATGACGCTGCTGATTGAAGCTGACATCGTGGGCGTGGAGCACGCCACTCGCCCGATGCCAGCTTCAATCACCCGCGTCATAATGCCAAAACACACACAAAAGCCACCCTCATTGCTTATATTTACATTTCCCCCTTAAATTTTCTGCTCAATTACACGAAATTTAGAAATTTAATACATAGAATTAAGAGAAACGACCGTAAACTCATTTGTCCAGCTTGTTCAAGTGTTAAGTTACGGAAAAGCAAGGCGGGCGTTGCTTATTGGAATGTGGGCGGGACACATGTGTTATGTTATAGTTAGACTATTGAAAAGTGTGGTCTAACACACCTCCGAGCGGTAGCGAGGAGGTTGGTTAGACCACACTTTTCAATGGTCTAACTGACTTCTACCATCTGGCCTTGCACTTGGATCACATAGATGGTCACAGCATGACCACATGCTCTACTCAATGTAATGAGTGCAATAAAAACTGATGTGGTGATCAACACTAAACCCAGCCATTTCTATCCAATCTCTCCAATCTTGACCAGGGCAATAAAAACAAATTTTAATTTCCTATGTTTTGCAAAAATAGAATAGCTCTCATTCTGCAGAACATTGTGCAAGCGGCAACAAGCAAACACTGGCAGTCATGGAAGAAAATTATGATCTTGACTCTTTCATGAAAATTCAAACACAGCAGTTGTTATACCAAAGAGATGAAGCACTGGAGGCCAAAAATCCACGATTTAGGGTGCCAGTTACACAAACACAGCTTCTGCAGTTGAAGCAGCTAGATGTGAAAAGTGTAATGGCAAATGAGACCACACGTTCCCTTATAGCGGACATCAGAGGCACCCCTGCCGACAGGCCAGTCTGGTCCCAGGGATGATCAGCTCCCTCCTCAGACAGTCCCACTGGGTCAAGACACCACTGATTGTACCAATGAATGGAAGTTACACTTCTGAAAGGAGTCAACACTGTAATAATAATTGAAGCTGGGCGTTGTGTGAAGGTCACCCTTCTGGATTGGTATCCTTTCACACTTACTTCTCCAGGATCAGATACAGTTTTATGGGGGGGGGGGGGTAATTTTATGAGGACTCAGCTGTTTAATCTTTGAAAAACTGTAGGTTGCAGTAGTGGTTAGACCATAGATTTCTAGCCTTCTGATTGGCCGGTAGTAGGTCAGTATGGTAGAAGGTCCCATAACACACAAAGCTCATGTGTTGTGGTCTCATAACACACCATGCTGTCTCCTATACTTGCACTGCTAAAAGTTAGATTGAATGTAAATATATGTATATATAGTGTGTGCATGTTCTATATGATATCTATGCATTATGTGCAAAACATTTTGGTGCGGGGACCTCTCTGGCTGGCTTGTTGTGTCAATTAAGCCCACCTATCATTTCTGCCATGAACGCACTTTATTCACTATGTGTACATACGCAACTTTGATTGGCCTCGGATAAGTGTGAACATGACAAGAGTATTTACTATTTGGAGCATAAAACGTGTGATTGGCTGAGCCTCTGCAAATTGATTAGAACTTCAGCAGCCATTCAATGCGGAATGATGATGTTCACAAAAAAGCATGCGGGTCATTAATGTGAACGTGGCGTAGTATGGTTCCTTTTTGATGGGACAGGTGCATTATTAATGGGGTCCAATATTACCTTCATCTTGGTCTTCCCAGTCATGGTGTCATCAAGTTCATGACACCTGCTGCTTCAGTCATGGCGTTACCGCGTTCATGACACCTGCTGCTTCAGTCATAGAGTTATGGCGTTCATAACACCTGCTGCTTCAGTCATGGAGTTACCGTGTTCATGACACCTGCTACTTCAGTCATGGAGTTACCGCGTTCATGACACCTGCTACTTCAGTCATGGAGTTACCGCGTTCATGACACCTGCTGCTTCAGTCATGGAGTTACCGCGTTCATGACACCTGCTGCTTCAGTCATGGAGTTACCACGTTCATGACACATGCTGGGCAACACTGGATGACATGCCTATTTTTTGCTTGCATTTTGTTTCAAATGCCGATATCTTGGTTCACACCAAAAACCAGAGATTTCTAAATTCTTTTGACCAGTGTACCGAACGTCTTTAATTGTTAGCGCAAACTCACAACTTTGAAAGATCAGTGAAACTCAATTTGAAAGATCAGTGAAACTCAATCCATTCACTTAACATAGGTATGTCGGAAGTTGCATTGGGTGCACACTTGCAAGCCAACAGCCTGACAAATGCCTCAGGGTCTTCATCCATCTAATCAACATTGAGATCATCATTGTTTTTCTTTCCCGTGACCCTGGTCCACATTTGACGGGTGGAGCAGCCTGATGATATAATCTTTAAATGGCAGGTTGATAGTTTGCCCAGAGGCAGTTTGTAAAGACCTTCTGTACAAGGCCGGAGCTGATGAGATTCCACTTCTCCCTTTTTGTCAACATCAATTTATACTTCAATTCGGTGGCAGTGTTGTTTGTGCACCTTGCATTGTACATGAGACAAGTAAACTTTCTCAAGCATCCTCAACATTTCAGAGCTGACGTGCCACCTGTGCAAGAATGCAATGAGAAACCATTTGTTGGACGCAACCAACGTAACTGCACCAAGGTCTCCACAACCAGCGAATGCGCTGACTGTTACGCAGCTAGTTAAAGTGTGTGTGTGTCAACACACACTTTTCTTTCTTTCTTTCTTTGTCAGCAAATTTGTCCGACACTTTTCTCGGACACTATTATACATAGAAACTCCAAACTTGGCATGATTGTACCTCCATATAAGGAGTTGTACCTTTTTATACGGAGGAATGAAGATGTTTAAAATTATGCAAATTTTAGGGGCATTTGAAATTTTAAATCTTGAATATCTTCAAAAGTATAATAGATAGAGATGTCATTTCAACTTCTACTAGGGGGTTGTTGGCCATTGCGCATGCAACAAATCTAAAACAAAAGTTGTAGCAATTCAAATTATCCTAATTAGCAGTATTCGAAATTTCCAATCTTGAATATCTTCAACACTATAATAGATGGAGATGTCATTCCAACTTCTTCTAGGGGGTTGTTGACCATTGCGCACCTAATGAATTAAAAATAAAAGTTGTAGCAATTTAAGTTATGCTACATAGCACGATTAGAAATTTTACATCTTGAATAACTTCAAAGCTATAATAGATAGAGATGTCATTCCAACTTCTACTCCTGTGTTATGCAATAGTTGCACATTGTCATACCAATATGCTTTGAAGACACATTCACTGATTTGCTATGCAGCAAATCATCTTTTCTAGTTAATATTTACATTTGCTGCTTTTACTAGCATTGAAAGACTAGGGACAAAGGGGAGTTAAACTTGCGACGAATGCAATAGCGTCACGTGCAAGCAATGTGTTGTTCTGTTGCCAGGCAAACGAAAAATAGCCACACCTGATTGGTTCTTGCCCTAATAAACAAAACGGAGAAGCGTCTTGTGAAATAAAAGGCCAAAAACTTTTGCGAATCAAATATCAATCACAACTTTACCTTCCATATTGATAGAAAATTGTGTTTAATGTTTGGTTTAAACATATTTTATTTCACCAAGTGAAAAAGGATTGGAGAAAGAGTGCAAAGCACTTATATGAACTCCTCTCCGTGTATATCAAATGAATTTCACAATTTCATCAACAAGATGGTGGATAATATATACACTATATGCAGTGTCATATACAATAATGCTAACTCATGGTATCAATGCAATGGTTTCACAGAAGAATACATTTATGCAACAGGTGAGATGAAACTTTTTACAAACACACTGACAAGTTAGAAACGCTTAGTCTGAATAAGGAAACCATGGACTGTTCTAAATAAGTGAATGTTTACACTTTCTGGTTGGCTGGGGTCGCCATATAGTTGATTATTGATGTTTAGGTTGATGTGGTTAGGTAACTGACTAACCAGTGTTGCTGGAGCACGAGAAAAACGGTTGCATTCGCGAAGATAATGCCCTGTGTTTAATGTCAATATAAGAACTGAGCTTCCTTTCTAGTACTTTCATCGGCACTTGTTGGTACTTTTGACTGGCATTTTTCATTATGTCGAGTTAGCCTACCTGTCAAAAAGTGCAAACACTGATGAATGCAAGGGAAGATCAATTCTAAAATGATTACAGGCCAATAATGGCAGCAGACAATACGTGTGCAAATGAATTCATGACGTGTTTCACATTTGAACTGTAAGCGTTTGTCTGTTTTTCTCCGGAAGTGTATACCAGATCCAATCTTGCTGCTAAAAGCAAGGCACGTGATAAAGATATCTCTGTCCTCTGAAATGGTAAGCGCAGCTTTAACCTGCTCTTGAAGCATGGGTTGCACAACGCAAGAGACGTGTGTCGGCCTCTTTGTGCGCACCGTGAAGCTTCGGTATTCCCCTCTGCTCTTTTTTTTTTTTTTTGTTATGTGCAGCACATCTTCTCGCATATAGCAACCAACATTCTATCGCTTAACAAACGCGTATATTCCAGCTTCTTCCATTCATTTTAAGGAGGAGCCTACATCAACCTCTGCTGTATGATCCTTGCATACAAAGAGCACGATGAGGTTTTTGTATTGGTAGAAAGTGAGACGAAGTCTATCCATTGCTTTACTATGTGACCCCCAGAAATGTGTTTGAACTCAGAGCCAGTTATCGACTGTCGGTTATCTCGTTCAGCATTTTTCATGGACTTATTTCTGTGATCACCAAAAACAATGTCTACACGGTTGCTACCTATTTATTTAATACATATGTCAAAGTAGACCAAGTTACATGAGGTTGAATCATTATCAATAGGCATCTGGAAATTATTACACCCCGTATATTTTCTGATCTCCAGGTGTCTTTTGCACAAGTGTCGATCATGCCAGCAATAATGAAGCTTAATCATGTGGATGGAATTTTGCAAACAGGTACTTATTCCCACTGTTTCTATTGCCAAAAACTATGGCACAGGGTAAGAGGATGCTTTGTTGATTTATATATTTCTGGCCTGAGCAATGAGAATTATGTGCGAAACAATAACAACCAGCTATCGAAACTATTCTGTCTCCCGTTCAATTTGCATGTTTCACTGCCGCCCATATTGCTGAAGGTTGTGCTTGGACTTTAAAAAAAAATGCGTAGAAGTTCAATTTGCTTCTTCTTAAAAAAACAGTTAACTTTATGACTAAAATACCTGGTTTAAAACAAATCCAACTTAATATCATGTGGGGCTACCTTTGTTGTTGAAAGACTCACAACAGTTGAATGATCATTACCAAAGGAATTAATGCAGTTATGCCGTTCATCTCCATCATACCATGCAGTCTTTGTACATTAATGTCATCATTTTTAATTCTTGGTTGCTGAAGCTCAGCATGGTGGAGATCAGAGTTGTTGGGATGAACCATATTTTTGGGTTGGCAAAGAAACATACTCCTGAACTTTGCGGTCAAATAGTACCTTATGACTGCATCTGGAAGAAGGCTGAAACCTTCAGTTACAGCAGCAGTCTGTCTACCAATATCATTTACCTGTCTCTTTAATAGCTTGATCTATTAGGAACATTGGCAAATGAATTGTTTTCATCAAGCTGCGCAGAGAATCCACCTGCACTTAAGTACTCGGGTCTTTCAGGAAAATCATTAATTTTGGCAAGTTTGCCATTTGTGCAAGGTAAGCCGCCAGGTAGTGTGTTTAATCGACGTTGTTGGACACATGGCAACAGGGAACCATGGTATCAAGTGAAACAAGATAAAGCACCCAGTTTCCATCTTTCGAAGTTCACAAAAAGCCCAACAGCAGCTCAACCGTGCCCATAAAAATGTCATCTACAAATTTGGCAACCTCCTGAAGTGATCAAGATATTAGTTGAAGAGATGAACAAGAACCATACATACTTGGTCCGCTGTTTTCTGAAATGCCTTTAGCCCAAGATGGTCATATATATCCCAGATTCGGCCTCAGGTACCAAGGTGTTGACTCTCTGCAGCATAATTGGTCTCTGCTCAAGGATAAAAGTTTTCCAAGCGAGGCGCTTGCGCAACCAAATTGCACGTTTGTATCAATGACTTTTCAGAACGCCTGCCATGACGATATCTTGATCTTTCGCCGTACTTGAAGCCCCGTCGAAATTGTCCCACTTTTACGTAACTATGTGCCCCCTACATTTTGCATGCACACATGACAAAAAGGAAGAGTTTCATTTACTTTGACATTGAACTTAAACAGCTACACATGTTGTATCAACATGGAACTTTAGCAAATGACTCATTGGCAGACCACAAAAAATGTCATTTAATGTCCGAAACACAAAGCTCATGATATTCACATCAGCCACAAACAGAGATAATGTTCCAATCACAAGGATCAATGGAACGGAAATTGAGTATACATAAATACAAATATATGTTTAATATGTATATATGTATATATAGGTATTCGCTAGGATCAACCTTTAAATATTATGAAGGATAACATTTTCAAACGTGTGCAGAACGAGCTAGAATGGCTTCAGTAACTAAAGACCAAGCTTTCAAAAGACATGAAATGTCATTTTATAGAACCCAGGAGATTGTATGGGCCCTAAGCAGCTTGACAAATTTTAATGATTGATTTAAGCATATTTTAAATCAAAACATACGATTGGGAAAAGGGCATCGCCCTTTAAAAATTCCTTTCGCACATGAAAAGTCAGAGAGAGGAAGACGATATGCAACAAAAAGACACTGGTACCCAGAGTGGACATCACTACACAAAGATAGATAGATTGGCAAAGTCACACAAGGGAGAAACTGTTTACAAGACAAGACATCACTGATAAAATGAAAGAGTAATGGGGCATGCCATAGTGAATACGTACTTCGTTACTGGATACTTTTACAAATCATGTGACCGCCCCAGGCCTGCCTGTTGATTGTATACATGAATGTACAGCGTAAAAAAGCATTTCATTATCTTTAAAAGTACAATTTTAATTATTTATTTATTTCTGAAACCTAGGGTGTTAGTGCATTAGCAATGTGCCAACAAAGACGTACCTCCAACTTTAATGGTACGGAGTACTGAAATATTCCATTTTCATTGGTAAATACTCACTAACTGTTAGCAATCCTGTGGCAACTGGCTTATATGTATGAGAAGAACACGGTATTCAGAATTTCATGGATTCTTGAGTATGTGGAGCGAATCTGTAACTTCATGTCAATTTTACCTTTGAACGCTTGATTCGTCAAAGCATCCTAGCCTATTTTTTGTACATTTGTTCCGCTTATAATGAATGATCTTGGCGTTAATCAACTTTTTTAATCGAGGGAAACCTGAAGAATCGAATAATAAATCCGTATATGCTCTTGCCTATGTTGGGTGTTTGTTTTAAAAGAAGATTCTCGTTGAAGCATATATGGGGTTGATGTTGGGTGTTTCATTTAAATTTTAAAAATGATAAAATTAAAAAGAAAGGTTTCTAACTAAGGCATGGTGTTACAGGCGAGAGCCACGTAATGATATATAATGTTTGTGTGCAGAGTTCAAATTTTGACCCTGCCCTCATAGGTGGCGGTGTGTGGGCTGGATCTTCTGGGCTGGTGCAGGAAGCAGCCTGGAGGGGGAATGCCTATGTGGGCCCTGTCTCGTGATGTGTGTGTGTGGGGGGGGGGGGGGGCACTTTAATGAACTCCTATGTGGTCACTGTCTCGTGATGTGTGTGTGTGTGGGGGGGGGGGGGGGGGCTCTGTGCTTTTGGTCCGCCACTTTTATGTCAAACTATATCATATACATGTATATGTTGTGTTGCTAGTTAACTGCATGTATCTGACTCGCACGGATTATAACCCTGCCAGGTTGTAAATGGGTAGCTTCAGTCATTGTTATTCTTTTTGTTATTGTTGTGATGATGATGATGATGATGATGATGATGATGATGATGATGATGATGATGATGATGATGATGATGTTCATGTTCATGTATTGGTTACACGTGAGCAACCATATAGTTTATATGAAACTGATGATGCTAACTCTTATGGTAGTTAATTTTTTTTTTTTGGATAATATTCATAACCGACGAAATGTGTCTGCCCATGAGTCTCTAGGCCTTGGAGATAAGAATTTTAATGACTATTTCACTCCCATCGCTAGAGTGCATATGCACTCACTTGTCTTTCACCTACGAACTAAAGTTATGAAACCTTTTTGCTTTCATAATATAACCATTCTTCACGCATCGTTTGGTGCCCCGATATAAAGGATAATTTGGAACTACTGCATTTCAGCAATTTTGTGACTTTTATGCATTCATGCATGAAAAAAGACACGTCAAACGTGCATACACCGAAAGCATAAGCCCTGATCGCAAAAGGCAGATTTTTAGGCGTGGAAATTTGCCAATTGCTAAGTCAGTGTAGTTCTTTTTTAAGAAAAAAGGAAATCATGAGTTCTACTTTTTTAAATCCTAGCAATAGCCTAGCATATACATACACACATTTGTACATTGGGTTCTACACCCACAGGCACACATACAGGAAATATTTATACATCATTTACGGATTGTCAAGACCCCCAGAAAACGTACATTTCCATAATAGGTAGAGGTAGAAGATATGTTTTACTTGTTTGGAACATGGTTCAATGGCCCGAAACACATAATAACAAGCCGATGATCTGTTTAGGTCTGACTAATATGTGATAAAGTACAATCAAGTATTGTGGGTACATATTTTCTCAACCAGTAGAATCAAAATATTTTTCAGTGCAACACAGAGTCAAATTCAAGTCTTCTTGGATGAAGATTGACAAAACGGTTATCTCAAATGATAATCTTGCTTTGAGAGATGATATACGGATTATGTGGTGGTTGCAGCTCTAGCAATCTGATTTCTTGATATTTTGTCCGGTTAAACCCACGATTTGTTTAAGGCCTGTTGGCACGGGCTAACGAGGACACAGTTTGTGTGATGACCAGGCTAACTACTGCATTTTAAAGTTCTGGCAGTGACGCGCACCTGCACGTGCAAATGAGTTTTACATTCTTTTCCCCCAAAAGACCTACAAAGATTGACGTCCGAAAAGCAGAGACATAAAAACCAGGGTTCAAGTTTGCAGCGATCGATCAAGAATGATCAAGAATTGACGGGACCAATTGAATATATACAATGAATATTGTGCCGACATAGTCCTAAAGAAAATACAGATGTGGTTCTTCTCCACAGTATACTAAATGACTTTAAATGGACATGGTGGACCTTTAGGGCATCTTTGTGCTGAGGTATGAATTGGACTCAGGTAAACTCATTGGCAGACCAGAAATTTCAGGTGTATTATAAGGTAAAATTAAAAATTTATCATCCTGCACTTTTTAAGATTTTTAACCAAATTTCGGACCTTTGGACCTTTAGAAATCCGGTTCTGTAATATTTCGAGTTTCTTACTCAAAGCTGGAATGCCCTTTGAAATGTTAAAACTGATTATAACATTGAACCCTTGGCGCTGAGGAATGGATTTTGTCTTTAATTGTAGGCATACAAATATTGGCAAATATGTGGTATCAGTAGACTGGGGGGGGGGGGGGGTAGCTCCCAAGAAACGCTGGTATTGAGAACCCGAATGTTTGTTAACTACAATAAACATCTGAATCTGGACCTGAAGAGCTTTTTATGATTCTTTTCTAAATTTGTGACCTTCAGACATTTAAGATTATTGCACATGTCTTCAGATAACTAATTTGAATTTTATTTCTTGAAATGTAAACCTACGTACTCCGTCCGCTGAAGCTTAGGCTGTGGGCATAACTTTTAAATGTAATTTGGTTCTTTTAATTGTTTATTATTGACCTAGAATCCATGTTCCTAAATCTACTTCCTTCGGCCGCTGAGACTCAGGCTATGGGCATAACTTACAAATGTAATTGTGAACTTTTAATCGTATAATCCTGGACCTAGAGTCATAAATCTACTTATTTTGTGCCCTGAGGCTCCGGCTGTGGGCATAACGTATAGATTTAATTTGGATCTTTTAATTGTTTATCATGGACCTAGAATCCTGCTTTAACTTGAAATATACGTATCACAGGCACTTATGAGCTAAAATAGTCTGACAAATTCGCAGCATAGACTTAATATATTGGACAAAGCTTAGCCAAGTCATTGTAATAGGCAAGATTATTTTGTTTTTTCTCCAATCTCTCTCTCTCTCTCTCTCTCTCTCTCTCTCTCTGTCTCTCTCTCTCTCTCTCTCTCTCTCTCTCTCTCTCTCTCTCTCTCTCTCTCTCTCTCTGAGAAAAAAGTGCTTAAAAATTTAGGACCCTAAAGTAAAGATGGAGTTGTCGGACGGCACTCTTAACACCCCCAAACAGTACGGGTTTGACGTTTGACAAAATATGAGGTATATAGCTAAGAACTTATATAATAATTATTTAGGAAAATTGATCCTTCACTTGGGGGGCGGGGAGCAACACAAGCGGAACAGGTGGGGCTTTAAGTTAGATTAAAACGACTATACTAAAATTGGTCCATTAATAGACAAGGAAAATGCTGGCGACATTTCTTTTTTCTTTTTTTTTTCTTTTTTTTTTTTTGAGGGATGTTTGTTTGTTGGTTGGTTTTGTTTTGTTTTTGTTTTTGTTTTTTGTTTATAAACGAAAGCATCTGTTGTCATTTCACAAAAGCGCCTAAAACTATCAATTTTGTGTCAATTTGACACAAAATAACTTGAGAGTGTTGTAGTTTTGCTGTATCGAGAAGACTGTAGCATATGATTTGATGGATAAAACAAATGAAAAGATGTTTCTGCTCTGTCAATACTCTGTAAAGGTTTAAGAAACATATTTTGGATATGTCATTCTCCTTGGATGTAATTATTTTCTTCAACGCAAAGGAACAAGGTTTTTCATATTTCACATGCGTTTGGACGATCAGAAAAAATAACACATACAAATGAGTGTCACACAATAGCGATTACAATGACACTTGTGCCGTTTACACAGTTACAGGTCATTTTGCATCCTTTGTCAGAATAAGATTCCACACTAGTGCAGGGGAAAAGTCGGGTCCCGGGACCCGCAAATAAATTATGTTTAATACCCGGGACCCGTAACGGGTACCCGCGGCAGACTCCCTTACCTAAGTGATACAAAGAAACATATTTTAACTCGCTTTTATTCAGGTACAGTTTAATTATTCCATCACTCGACAAGCTGCCTATTCCTGAGAGAAGAAAAATAAAGAACATAACAGCGAAAAAGGCAGAAAGGCACATAGATGTATAATTTGTTTATTTATATCGAAAATAGTTGGGTATTAAAAAATTGGATTCGGGACCCGACTTTTAGGCATTTTTTTTTTCGGTGGGGGCGGGTACTCGGGTACCCGGGTCCCGAGTCAGTGCAATATTACACACATACAACATGTGGGTTCTTTTTTGTCAGAATGTTTCATTGAGAGGAAATCACGCGCAAGTAGGCTATTTACTCCTTTAGCGGAGTTGCACATAAGGTGTCCGTGTAACTTACGGATTTGACATGGCGTTCTTAATATTTGAGCTCAGTGTAGCGGCGAGAAGGGACAAGAAATATATCCTTACCAACTGTGACACCGACTTTCAGAACAGCAGGGAAATGATATGTATAGTATTTGTCCCATAAACTCTCATAAAATAAGACTTTAGTCAATAGAGTCTCAGTCCAAGTGTCCTTTGAAACATCCAATGATGGCATAACGAGTGTGCACAGTTCAAGAAAGGAGAGAAAATAAATAGAATACCGTGGTATTCGAAACTGAAAGTTGGGCCGATCCATAAGTGCCGACAGGTTGATGTGAACCAGGCACTTAACTTGGCACAACCACCATTCAACAGAAATCCTGTTTTATACCTCTGAGCCTTTGACTTAGCATCGAGTATCTGGTGTCATGCCTCAACAATATAGAATACAAGGATTACACGGTGCACCACTGCAGTGTGGATCAACATGGCAGATCGAAGAGGCAATTCTTCAAAACAAACAATGAGTTAAAACCGATAACAATTACGGTGCCATTTGTTCATTTTAACTCTTTCAGTGCCACATTCTGGACTGAGCCAACCGCTGCTGACCTGGAAGATAAAACTCCATGTAACTACAGGCATGCTGGTACTTCAATGAAGTCTTTTTACAAGGAATATAAATCTCGCACCCTTATTATAATTCAGGACAGTTCTTTTTTAGTAGTTCGACTTAAGTCGCAGTTGGTTCTAAAAGAGTTCAGGAGTTTGACACTAAAAGAGTTAGAAATATGTTGAGGAACATCCCTAAGCCTAAACAAATACACCGATCCCACCCATTCATCCTTTACAATAAAATTATTGTCTGAAGTAAGTGAAAGGACTGTGTTTAGCCCGGAACTATAGCAACTGACTCCATTTGTTCACTTCCCATATTTTTTCCACAAGTTGTTTTCCATTTGCTATCCACAGGATCATCTTTCCCATTACATGTATGTCCATAGGTAAGAAATGAACGTAAGACCAGCTATCACTTTTGTACCACGGTAGATGCTAAGTTATAGTGTCGACTGCAGTCGTGTCTCTTAGCAGAGACACAATTTGTAAAAAGAAGGGTTATCCTCGTCCGTCTCTAATCATTCTAGATCAAAGCTGAAATGAAATTCCAAAAGTGGACCAAGAGCTACACTGAAGGTAAGTGTAAAGTCATGTGTATTCGCTCTCTACAAGTACAGATGTCTTAGTTTTTCTCACGGCGTTTGTTCTATTCAGTATATTGTTTCCTTGAGTAGAGAATATAAGTACATATTGCATCTCGATTCGGCGACGTTAATCCATGGAATCCCGCACAGCGTCGTAAAATTTCATTTCCCTTTTGTGGAATCCCTGGTCCGACCTTGATATGTTCATAGAGGGGACACATTTTGGCAATATAACAGCGATTTAGTTGAAATTACAGCGTATATACCATGAGTCCATTGAGGGAATGACTGTTCAGAACATGCAGACACGGACATGGTCATGATAATCTACAACTTGATAAATCACCGTCAACTGTGTCAAACTGAATGAACACCGTGGTCGTAGTTACCCGTTTCGTCCATTTGAATAATTATCAATCAGATGGCGCAAGTCGATTATATCGTGTACATGTGTTATTCAAAGAGTACCAGTCATAATTTGCAAAAGCACAGTATATATTTTTATAATTTATTGAGAAGCTAATCTTCTTGTCTACTTTTAAATTTTTAACTTATCGTAATTTAGATTTCATTTTGGACACAATTCCTCAATGCTCTCGTCACGAGGTTTACCTGTTTACTATGAACCTTTTCGAGGTATAGTGATGCAATAAAGCTACAACTGACGGAATATAAGCATTACTGGCAGGTGTCACGAGTCCAATGAATGTTACTAAAACGTTAATGGAGGATGGATATCATCGTGGTACATGCAGTTGGTTTTCAAGTTTTGTTCCGCTTCATAAATACAGAATAACACAATGTAAGAAACAAGAAACAACCTTGGAAGCTAAGACTTGCTGACGACCGGCTTGAGTGAAACGGAGCATCTGTGCAGTTTGTCTAAGTGGAGGAAATTACAATCCTTCTGCATAAGACAACTTCATGAAGAGACCACTATCAAATCAAAACCACCCACTAACACTCTCCGTTTGGGGAAAATAGTTTCATTTAACATGTAAACATTTCATACTGCATATCGTGACCCTCCTGTTGCGGGGGCGTGAGTGACACCAGTCTACTCTCATGCTACAAGGGCGTAAGTGACACCAGTCTACTTTCATGCTACAGGGGCGTATCTCAGAGCCACTTTTCTGAAAGAGCCTTCAAGGTCGTCAGACTTTTTCAGATCACAAACAAAATATTGCACAAGACGTAGAAAGATAGAACACTTGGTGCACAATAAAAAGATAAGATTGGACAACTTCCTTAGAATTATTTGACAGGTGGATGAAAATAAACGCAAATTAAAAGCAGAAAAAGATACGCCCCTGCAGCACGAGGTCTCTCGGTCTCATTTACGCCCCTGTAGCAGTTTACCATGAAGGTCACGGTATTTATTTCGCCGCGGTATGAACACCTGACTATGGAGCTAGCCACGTAATCTAAATAAAGCAATCATTGTACATTCAGATAGGATTTTATCAGGAATGACATAGGCCCACTTGTAATAATGTAGATATATGTCCAGTGTGATCGACATACAAATAGGTCAACAGTGACTGGTATGTCCGGCCTAGTCATACCATGGTCTGCTGGTACGGCGCTCCATAAGTTTCAAGACATGATACAATGTTGTCAAAACAAAAACATACAACATAATTGTGTAAAAAGTTTCATGTTTTGTGTGAACTTTGTTTATTGTTGATGACCTAACACTCATCAGTAACTGATCAAGGAGTACTTCAGAAAAAATGTTTGTGATACCCTTCCCTTAATATGACTTATTGTCTTTATTTTGAATATATCTTGGAAATTAAATACATAAGCAATTTTACATTTATAATGTCGTAATATGCTACATTAACTGCGCAAATGCATCTGTAGGTTTGAATGGATGCGAACTGTACACGGAGATTTAGTCATATGTAAAATCAACATCTATGATGTGTGTATACCTGTCATAAATAAAATGCAAGCAACAGACATATGGTACCGTTATAAAGTAAACATGCCTTGTCTGTCCAAAATTAAATATAGGCCTACATATTTACTAATTTTTTACGGTCAGCATGGCCTACATGCAGAATTCTTGAGACGAGCTACCGTTCTGCTTGAATTCCAACAAACCCTGCGAGAAACCTACGATCTTTAAAGCACGCATGCATGCCTGACATATAGGTTTCGGCATTGTTGAGTAACTTTTCTTCCATTTTTCCCCGATAGGTATTTCTCTGACAATATCAGGTATCAAGGCAACACACAGATACAACACCTCAAGTTTTCTGCCTGATTTATGACCATGTTCAAATTCCACGGACCATTGGAATCAGATAAGCCCATAACAAACTTGATGTCTACAATGTTCCCATAAGCCCAGTGCGTGGCAGATCCACTGTGAGGGGAGAAGGCGTGACCAAGAAAGGTGTCCATCTGTGTCACAGTGTATCTGAAACGTAGACTTGTTGGGGAAAGGCGAACACTAGACAGAAGTATTATAGTTTGACATGGAACAGGGGTGTTCCTTGTGGTAAAAAAGCAACCGCAACTGATTAGCCTAAAAGCTTATCACAGATCGTAACACACTTGGACACTTTGATCCGTTAAAGATGGACATATGAACTCATGGACATTTATGCATGGTGTCAATTTAACACCAAATCAAGGAAAATATTGAAGTTCTCGGCGAATGAAGACAAATTGACATTATTTTTGTACTGCATGTACCTGATATGACAGAGATGTTCATTGAAGCTTGATCTTACCATAAGTTGTGAAAACTTCAAACTATACTTACAGTGAACTACCCAATCAGGCCTATTCTCTGCCATCTTCCTTTTTTGCAAAAAAAGTAGAGAGTAGTGTAATCGGTGTTTCACAATTTTTTCAGCTGGCGTAGATGTGGCAAGCGCTGGGGTAAGTGCTTTGGCATGCCAGATAGGTTAGACGAGCGTAGGCACATATATTCCAGTTCACACCTGCAGAATACAGTCGTGTGTTACCCGTATAATTTTGACCCCATTACTGGCCCGAGTGTCCACACACATATTTGTGTATATATATGCAGTCTATCATGTATATCATGCAAATGGCCAGATTACGACCCTTTCACCACAGAGTAACTGCCTCAGGCAAATATTCGGACAGTCGCTTGTGTAATGGGCATAGCGTGAAGTTGAAGTAAATGCATGGATACCTGTAGTGTGCTTGGCATGTTATTCTCTCTTCGTTTTGGTCATCCGTAGCAGCATGTGAATTATGGTCCGGACACAGGTGTATGTATATTGATAAAACTCCTTTCCACATGTTCATATCTGCAAGACGTTATGCAGTTCTCGCAAAAGACATGAGCAAGTAGGAATTGAGATGCCAGTATGGGTCTAACATACATTTATTTATTCATTTAGTAACTTACCTGTCTATATATTGATTCATTTATTTATTCAGGCATTCATTCATTGCGTGATGTATGTGAATTGTTCTCCTGACAAAAAAAGAGCGTAACCTATAATTGTAAGATTCCAACAGCGTTTAGCATTGCGGTAAAGTTAATTGGGAAGAAAGTTTGAATCATGTTTATGATAGGTAGATAGATTATGTAAATAAAACAAAAAGAATAAATTATGAATCACAAAAGTGACAAATACGTATTAAAAAAACATGCAGATTGTGAGGAAGAAAAACAGTTACATGTGATATGCGATACAAACCTATCACTGAAAAAATGCTCTTCGTCATGATATTGGCGCCATTTATTTTCAGCTAGCCTGAATTCATAAGTGGTGATAAAAGTGTGATTTATTACAGCCACGTGCAAATGTTGGCACGGCACACGCCACACTCTCACGGTTGTAAACTTTCGCAGATGGGCATGTCAGATATTCTTGTAACAGTATAAGTTCCAATTTTGCCAAAGAAATTACCCCACTGTCAAAGGAATGAAAGGGAAAGATTACTTATTTGTGTGTCAAGAAGTGTATTAACATTAGTGCTACACGCGCTGGTTTCCAATCGTTTTTTCTTTCAAATGAGATGTGTTTAAACTGTGTTCGAATTTGAGTGGGGGGTTTTTTGGTTTTTTGTTTTTGTTTTGTTTGTTTGTTTGTTTGTTTTTTTTTTTTTTTTGGTTTTTGTTTTGTTTTTTTTTGTTTTTGTAGTGAATATTCCACACCGTCATCGCACACAGTAAAAAAAAAATACAATTTCTACGCTCAGGGGTGGGGGTGCGGAGGGAATGAGGGGTAAGAGATTATCCGTATTGGCATTTTTATTTATCGTATTTGTGTATGAGAGACCCTTTATTTTCCGTACTTAGTATAAGTCAGAATTTCTTAACTTTCTTATTTTCTGTAACATGTACCTGGGGCCAAAGTTATTACCGGTGCCAGCGTACTGAGACCACGCCCCACCCCTATCCTTTCCGCTTACCTCACTTCTCAAAGCAATGCTGCACAACCGGTCTCCTCTGTATTATAAATCACAAGCCAGTTGTCACACTATCATATCAATATCTAGAAGATTTGAATTAATAATGAATAACCAATTCAGATGAATAACCAATTCAGATGAACAATATTCATCAGGGAACATTTTTACATTGGATCGAACGGCACATATCGCACCATACATTTATCATACTTCACGTACACAATACAGCTACACCATTTTGTAAGAAAGTAAGAAGAAAAAAGAAACAAAGAACGCAACGATGATACATAGTACTTACAGATGGCATGTGAATATTAACAACTTATAAACGATATTATTCTACACATAAACTTGTAAGGATATCACCCGGTTCCTCTCTTGCAAATCCAATTAAACTATTTTTGTCTTCAAGTATATCCAAAATCTCTATTACCATGTGTATCTTTTCATCAAATGTACTTTCCTTTCATTCTGCCAAAATGCGTTTTGCAATGTGATATTGAACATTTCCGGATATTAAACCTAAAGAACTTCTAATTAAAGTGTACAGTAAAACCTGTCTATTGCGGACACCTGTGGTTCTGGCAAAAGTGTCCGCAATAGACAGGTGTCCACAATAGGCAGGGTCTGAACTTTTGAGATCTCAGAGTATATTTAGCACACCTAGGGGAGGCCATGGTGACTGTTAAATGCTACAAACTGGCACGAAAATAAAACGTGACTCTGGAGATTGAGTGTTAAAATTAACTCTGTAAAGCCTTTTTGCACAAGTGATCATCCAGCATTTGCTCTCAGTTTTTGTACATTATACCCCTGACACTTTACTCAAACTCATCTTAACTTAGGATTTTACAGTTTTTATCTTTTAAGGAAAAAATGTGTATGTATAGGCTTACCAGGCTATTAAAAGAAAGTTTGCGTAATTTCTTTCACTAACAGAAAAGAAACAAACATACCAAAAGGATATCCTAGGAGTACAGTATAACTGTATGTGCCATTGTTACAAATTGTGAATAACTTCATATGAGTCTCAGTGGGTCCTTTGTTTTAGGATTAATGATTGATCTATGGAGCTTAATTGTTTGATAGACAGAGAAAGTGTGAGCAACCTCACTCAACAGGAGCACGAGTGCTCAGAGACACCTGGCATGTTCGTTGAGGGATTGCAGCCTAACTGCTGGCAGAGTGAACTTATTATGTGTTACAGGCCACTGAACAATGGATTAATTAGTTTTTGATTCTAGCTTAACATGCACGGCATTGTTCAGGCATTACAGCTTGGAACATAACAAGTTGCTAAAAATGTATTGATATATTGTGTCCGCAATAGACAGGTTGTTTTTGCATTCGGTACCCCAAAAAGTGCCCGCAATACACAATAGACAGGTGTCCACTGTAGACAGGTATCACCAATATGAAAATGACAAAAATATTCGGTTCTGGCCAAAACTGTCCGCATTAAGCAGGTGTCCACAGTAGACAGGTGTCCACAAGGACAGGTGTCCACAAGGACAGGTGTCCACAAGGACAGGTGTCCACAAGGACAGGTTTTACTGTAGTTACTACCAATTATTGTCAACTTATTATCAATGCAACATTTTGCAAAAAAGGAAACAGTTTCATTGTCTATATTTTCCATTGTCAGTATAATTTTCAAAACTCTCAAATATAACATTTCTTTCACATGTAATGTGTTGGTCAGGAAAGGCAAAATTTTTGTATGGGTCATTACAGGGAGTTTACACAAATGTCTTACACTTATTCCAAGCTTTCAGTATACCATCTACATGTATATGTTTATCTTTCAAATTCCATGCCTGTGCTCCATAAAAAGAATTACAATATGAATTAAACAATTTCATCATGAGCCTATGACCAACATTATGAAAGTTAGCATACAATTTGTTCACCGAACTGTAAAAACTACCCCTCTTTTTCGATATTTCTATTTCCTCAGACAAGTTAAATGATATCCAATTTCCTAAATGTTTCACTTTTGATACCCAGGTTAACTTTTGACCGCCTAAATATAAACAGGACTTATTATTCCGCTTTTCAACTTTTGAAAACCCAATACACTGTGTCTTGGATGGATTTAATCTCACATCAATTTCCTCACTAAAATTTGTCGCAAATATTCAACATTTCCTGTAAACCTGAAAGACTTGGATTCATTTTAGTCATATCATCAGCATATGATATAGCCCCAAAGTATTTACGGCCAATCCAACAACCACTGCCATTTTCCTGTAATCTAGTTCGAAGAACATCCATATGAACTAATGTTTAATCATAAATACAACCTGGGCTTCTTACGCAAGGCATTCTTTTATACACCTAGAAGACCAGACCTGAAAAATTATGTGTTAAGATGAATCAGTTTTTCATAAATTATACAATAGGCCAGAATGTCAATATTGCAGTCCCTTAGTTTTCAATTATTGTAATGAATGAAAAGTCGTTGGCATTTGTCATTGCCAAGAAATTAAATATTTAGTTTGAGTAAACTAAGAAAGTCTGTTGGTGTCATACATTGTATATCTATACGAAACTTGTATATTTCTTTAGCTCCTTTTGTCTGTTATGAGGAAACATCAGTCAATAAAGTCCACTGACCACCACATTTAAGATTGCTCATTATTCTTTATTATTATTATTATTATTATTATTATTATTATTATTATTATTATTATTATTATTATTATTATTATTATTAATATTATTATTATTATTATTATTATTATTATTATCATTATCATCATCATCATCATCATCATCATCATTATCATTATCATTATTATTGTTATTATTATTATTATTATTATTATTATTATTATTATTATTATTATTATTTTACTACGATAAATGTTCCACTTGAAAATTTGTCAAGCGTTTTTCAGTTGCGGTAACATGTTTTTCGAACTAAACTGCTATCAAATATGTTGCTGACCATGCATTGAAGAATTAATTAAATTAGACTTACTTATAGTTGTGATGTCTGTAGATAATAGTAATCTGGCTGCTTAGTATCCACTCACATTATTTGAAACCAGAAGACACTGTAAAAGGTTTCAGTTGCTGGAGTTTCATATTTTAGCAACACATTTTGAGACGTAATTCCTTAGAGATCTGACTGGCTATGTTAAGACATTGCCAGGTTTTGTACTCGACGGGGATTGGAACACAGGCGCTCATAACGTTCAGTCAGTCAAGCATACGTGCTATATACGGGAGGGGGAGGGAGGAAAGGTAGAGAGGAGCATCTGTACGTGTAAAAGTCCGACATTATGTCAATCAATAACAGCTGTCATACGGCTAAATTAATGCTACGGAACGACCTTGGTTCGGGATGGGATACCCGTTTGAATGTGGCGCTGGAATGTCGGACTTTTTGCCGAATGGTTTTTGTGGGAGATTTGTGACAATCACAAGCGTGTTGCCATGGATATATGTGGGTTTCAATAGATTATCAGTGTGATATACCTGTAAAAATAGTTTGGGAATAAACTGGTGAATTGCAGCTTGTTGGTATGTACAGAAACGTAGAAATCATGTCAAACATGAAGCGGGATGGTGGCTGAGATGCGAGCTTCGTTGCAGACCTTTCTGTGTGGGAGCTCCGTCTGACGACGTAGTGGTTCTAGGCCCACCCGCCCCCATCTTATTAGCACGACTGACTGACTGTACAGATGGATACACAATACTTTACTGCAGATCTATAAGGCCCTTTGTGGGCCATTGCTCGTACAAATGTTCCAGGCTCACCCTCTCCACTACCACCACCACCACCACCACCACCACTCGCCCCTACCCCCTCCATCTATAAGCACGAATGCTTGACTGACTGAACTTTACGAGCGCCTGTGGATGGACGGTACATTCGCTGGACGCAGATAGTGTGAGAACTAATCGAATTTAACGAAATCAAATTTGTAAAGCAGACGTCACAATTGAAAACAATGACTGAAATATTTTACTTTTACTTGTTAAGATTCGTGAAAGGAAAGATGGAGCCAGATTTAAGTTGGTATCATCATTATGTTCATTAAAATACGGTACCTTTTTTCTGGAAATGTATAGCTTGCATCTAGATACACATTCAAACATATTTGTACACAGATAAAGCTGATAAACTGGAACATTGATACATACGCGCTGAAGACCCTTGAATTTATTTGGGCTAATACAGCCTAAGTCAAAATTCTACATAGGAACGTGTGCAATATGGACAATAGTACTTCCATATGTGTATAGGTTAGACAGTGACAGGTTAGCTTATGGAGAGTAAAGAGTTCGGACTGCGGAAAAGGGTAATGACGACTAGGAAGTGGTTCTGGACAAAAAGACACAAATACAATACAAATTATATTTAATTTAAACATATTTATTTCAACTGGATCGCCCTATAGTACATCGAGATGTCACTAATCGAGGGGTTCTCCAGAACATAGAGTGACACACACAATGTATATTACAAAACACACAGGACACAATAAGAACAAAGTTACCCAATTAACAGAGAAGCTGTACACATGCTTCAGATTTGTACCCTGCATACAAAAATCACAGTAGTGGTAGTCATCAAAATGCAAAACAAAGCAAAATAGTTAACTGCAGGTAGAATGTACACATATACGTCCCTGTTCACAATAATACGGACAAGCGGTAGGAAATTTCATAAAGGACATTTGGGAAGTAAGAATTATCAGCGACTAACCCAATTGAAAATTACTGCTTATGCATAACAGAATTAAGATATGAAGCGTCTAGTATCTACGATGTATCTGTGGAAAGCATCACAAATTTGTATGTTGAAGGGAATGGGACAATTGGTCGCTAACAAAGAGAAGAATATGAGCTAGTCTGTCACTCGCTGTGTGTATAATCAGATTTGGGTGGACGCCGGGAGCAATAATAGGGATGATGGAGTTGAGTAGTCTAATTCTATAAGTTGTAAAATTGCTCAAGCAACAAACACACTTTTTATAGATTCTCAAGTAACAAACACAAAATTATATGGATGTTAAAATGCATGTAGCACAAATTTATATAGCCATTCAAGCAATAAATACAAATTTGTATAGATGCTCACGTCACAAACACAAATTTATATGTGTGGTTAATTTTTGCCTTGAGGCGATGAAACAGGCTAAATGCTAACTTATGTTAATATGGTAACGCACACTGCACTACCAAAAGACCTTCTCGCTGACGCATCCTGTACTACGAAAATATCTTCACTCTAACACCCCCTGTACTACCAAAAGACTTTCCAGCTGATGCTCCCTGTACTACCAAAAGACTTTCCCGCTGACGCATCCTGTACTACCAAAAGACTTTCCCGCTGACGCTCCCTGTACTACCAAAAGACTTTCCCGCTGACGATCCCTGTACTACCAAAAGACTTTCCAGCTGACGCATCCTGTACTACCAAAAGACTTTCCCGCTGACGCTCCCTGAACTACCAAAAGACTTTCCCGCTGACGCATCCTGTACTACCAAAAAGACTTTCCCGCTGACGATCCCTGTACTACCAAAAGACTTTCCTGCTGACGCATCCTGTACTACCAAAAGACTTTCCCGCTGACGCATCCTGTACTACCAAAAGACTTTCTCGCTGACGATCCCTGAACTACCAAAAGACTTTCTCGCTGACGCTCCCTGTACTACCAAAAGACTTTCCCCTGACGCTCCCTGTACTACAAAAAGACTTTCCCGCTTACGCATCCTGTACTACTAAAACACCTTTATGCTGACGCATCCTGTACTGCCAAAAGACCTTTATGCTGACGCATCCTGTACTACCAAAAGACCTTTATGCTAACGCATCCTGCCCTACCAAAAGACCTTCACAACAACGCCTGCTGTACTACCAATATACTTTCACGCTGACGTACACTGTACTATCTTCACAGTGACTGAAGTGTAGACAAAATACCTTGTATTTAGTTGTTCATAACAGGAGGACTAAAGGTAGCGTGAGCAAATCTGATTACACCTGATCCCAAGATCTTTTATGATAAGTTCGTCAAGCCACTTTATCATATCATAGACTGCAACACAAGGTTTATACATTGGTTTGTGCGACTATTGATAAAATATTAGTCGTTTTAATTAGAATTGCCACAAATTTAAGCTAGTTTGAAAAAAATCAGTCCGTTGCGATGAAGAAGTTGAATTATCAGGGACATCTAATATTTAAATGTTCCAAGATACATCGGATGCGAGGCAAATGTATGTAATGATATTTACACTTCCCATACATCCAAATAATATAATACTCATTATACTCACTTCAGAATCTCCTGACCTCATAAAAACATTTTGATTGAAGAAAAAGTGCAAGCGAACAGTGCAAGGAGGTTCAAAGAAAGAATAGGAATCTTGCATTTAAGATGTTGAAAATGATCTCTTTTAAAAAATAAATCATAAACTTTAGGCACTTTAACAAAAAGCAAATGGTGGCAGGCAGATACTTTATAAAAAGAGGAATAATTCTGAGAACCGTTAGACTTTGATTTCTTCAGCTGCCACTTTGTTCATTCTTAAATTACGTGTGTGTGTGTGTGTGTGTGTGTGTGTGTGTGTGTGTGTGTGTGTGTGTGTGTGTGTGTGTGTGTGTGTGTGTGTCAGTTGTACTATTCAATAATTCACAAAACTCTGGGTTTTGTAATGCAAAACCCTATGTTTTGTTCCAAATCCCGGGTTTTGCTCACAAAACCCAGAGTTTTTAAATATAACCCAGGTTATTGTATGTAAAACCATGAGTTTTGCAATAATACTCTGAGTTTGTCTTGCAAATCCCAGGGTCTGGTCACAAAACTCTGGGTTTTGTAAACTACCCAGAATAACAAAGCAAATATCACAATTTTTAAATTTTGTTCAATAATATACACAAAACCCTGGGATTTATTTCAAAACCCAGGGGTTTTACAGACCAAACTTTGGATTTTGTTCGCAAAACCCAGAATTTTGCTTTGTTACAATCTTTTTACAAAACTCACGGTTTTGTTTCAAAACCGCGACTTTTTTCATGATAACCCTGGGTTTTGCAGTTGTTTTGCTCAATAATTTGCAAAACGCAGGGTTTTGGGGCGTCACAAAACTAAATGTTCTGTAATATGCTTTAGTCATCTTGATAATTTGCAAAACCATGAGTTTTGTTGTGATAAGTCTGAGTATTGCTGTTGCTTTGTTCAATAATTCACAAAACACAGGGTTTGAAATTTACCGGCAATTGGTCACATGGATACACCAACCATTCACAACACGGCTTTAATTATGTGATTTGATGCCCGAATGAAAACAAAGTAACTTATTTTGCGTAACTTTGCACTTTCGTCAGTGACAATAGCTTTTTATCAAGTTGTCTATAGAAGGGCACAAATTTATTTTTTCCAAGAAATTGATGAAAAAAAGTCACTTATTTGGTATCAAATGTTGAAATAATCCACTTTTGGAGAAAAATACTTGTTCAATGTTCAAAATTTTGTTGATACTAGGTTGAAATTGTTGGCTCGAACTGGATGCCTAGCCTTGGGAAATGACCTGGGAAGATGGGGTGTTTCAGAAGGTAAATGTGTTTTATGTACTGATAACAAGGAAGATTCGCCACATTTTTCTTTCTACGCCCAGCGCTCAATTACATAAGATCGGAAAAGCATATGACTTTGGACAGAGGATGTGAAAGGTTAAAATGTGATTATGTTTGGGATTATGTTATGTTCGCCCTCTACATTACAAAAGACTATATGTCGACACCTAGGAGGGTCAACATATTGGCGATCTTTTTGACCGCATAAGTAAGGCTCTGCTGGTTGAGGATTGGTACTAAAGGAGACAGTCAATTAGTGACTCTCTGGCGTGACCTACAGCTTATTCAAGTTGCCTATGCCTGTTTTCGCTGTATAGTGTAGATTACAGATGCACGTGACTTTTCAGTCTGGTATACATGTATATAGTCGATTTTACATGATGGCATGCATTCATATTTAGTCTGTGTAAATATTTTTGTCCTAGTGTTTTCATGGGTGACGCAGCACGGGTCCTACCCTGCTCACTGGTGCCTCCGATGTGAATGGGTAGTTTTCACGAATAAATAAATAACTAAATAAATAAATATGACAGGTCGTTCTGTGAGCTGTGTCGCTGCAAAATCACGCAAGATTACCTGGCATCTTGTCAAGAACTCTTGAATACTCTGGGCTTCGTTCAGTGTACCCACACGACCAGGTGGGTTTGGCAGCACGGCAATACACCGGTTGATATATATATATATATATATATATATATATATATATATATATATATATATATATATATATATATATATATATATATATATATATATATATATATATATATATATATATATATATATATATATATATATAAACACAACACAACTAAAAGCAAATATATCCTCATCGTGTCGGACAGATCTTAATATTTGACCATGCGCGTGGTTTGCAATCTCACAAAACCCAGGATTTTGTTTTGTTGTTTAATAGCATTTTGAAAAACCCAGGGTTTGCTATTTCACAATGTTACAAAACTCAAGGTTTTCTGGCAAAACCGAGGGTTTTGTCATCAAAACAAAGCATTTTGTTCTGAAAATGTGAGATTCGTGCACAAAACCTAAGGTTTTGCCACAGAACCAACGGTTTTGTACCTAAACCTTCAGTTTTCGTAAAACCCAGGGTTTTATACACAAAATCCAGAGTTTTGTAGCAAAACCCAGGGTTTTGTCCAAAATAACATCAAAATTCAACAACCAAGCAAAACGCCAGGTTTTGTAGCAAAACTATGGGTTTTCCTGAAGAAACTCATGGTTGTGTGATGAAACCTAGGTCTTTGTGATAACACCTATGGTTTTGTGAGCAAAACCCGGATTTTTTTTAATTATTGAACAGTACTACTTCCATGTTTGTGTCTTTGTGTGTTTTGGACCTCTCCAAAACTACACATTGAATTCTTTTCAAATTTGTTGAGAATGCCGCTTGACTGGTTCTCCGTGAAAGCTGGATACCAGGTAATGCTACCATATTAATTTAATTGTAAACCCTTTTTAATTATGTAATGATCGGTGAGATTACACATTAGTATGCTCAGCATGGGGGCGTTAGTGCACATGCATACATACAGCAGAATCTCCATTTAACTCTTGCAATGTCAAATGTGACCAAAGTAGGACTACTTAAGACGAACTACTCTCAGTTATAATAAAGATGCTAGATTCATATTCCTTGTATAAAGAGCTTTCATTCAAGTACCAGTGCCCCTATAATTTCAGATAATATAATAGTCCAGGTCAACAGCTTTCATTCAAGTACCAGTGTCCCTATAATTTCAGATAATATAATACTCCAGGTCAACAGCTTTCATTCAAGTACCAGTGTTCCTATAATTTCAGATAATATAATAGTCCAGGTCAACAGCTTTCATTCAAGTACCAGTGTCCCTATAATTTCAGATAACATAATAGTCCAGGTCAACAGTTTTCATTCAAGTACCAGTGTCCCTATAATTTCAGATAATATAATACTCCAGGTCAACAACTTTCATTCAAGTACCAGTGTCCCTATAATTTCAGATAATATAAAAGTCCTGGTCAACAGCTTTCATTCAAGTACCAGTGTCCCTATAATTTCAGATAACATAATAGTCCAGGTCAACAGCTTTCATAGGCGCGCTTAGTTTATCTCCTTTAAAACAACATCATGTCTTTAACTACATGCCTAAAACACATCGAATTATATAATCATGTTGTTTGGATTCTTATTGATGGTCATTTTAGGCCTAGAGGGCTTTTCTGATGGATTGATGTTAGTGTTGGTGTCGCTTTGTGGACTTATATGGATGATGATCATTGTTGAGATGGTGGTTGCAAGTAGTACCTTTTTAAATACTGAATTTTATTGACATTTTCAACAAGTTAAGAACCTTCACTTACAAATTCTCTGATGTGCTGCAAATTTTGGTCCCTTTTCATAAATTGTATGGTCCTGTATGTGCATGAGTGATGCGACTGTTCAAGCCAATTTACTGAAATAGGCCTATAATTTCAAACAAAACTTTTTGCATTCTGTCATGTTAAAACTAGATATGGCTTTTTCGACCCTATGGACCTTAACACTTATGTTTTGGTCTCTTTTGGGTAGATACGAACTATAAACTTATGTGTTTCAGCTATACATACCAAGGAACATTGCCTTTGGTCGGAATTGACTTGGATTTGTTTCGTGAGGACTACGGTTTGGATATGGTAATGACACTGTCTAATTTGGTCGTGATGCTCCCAATGCGTGCCGAGGAAAGCTGTTGACTCAGTCCAGAGTGTGGCACTGAAAGAGTTAAGACCACTCTGTAAAGAGGCCATTTTATATTAAGACCACTAATTCACAATCCCATTTTCTTCATCCTGACTAAGATTTTATTCATATTAAGAACATGATTTTTCAATCTGTTAGGTCGCCTTGATAAGCAGCTTCCATAGTACATATATTTATTCTAAACCACTCACTAAATCCACTTTAAGTGAATTTTGATTAGCAAATTTAGCAGGTCATGGTTCAGTGATGTTTGATTTTTTCATGACTTTTTGTTAGTTCACTTTTTGAGAAAATCTTCAAAAATCTCCATTCCCATTTCCATTCGATCAGTTTGAAATTGACGCTCTACTGTATGTCCACGGACTTAATTTGTTCAACATATGGTTTTACATTTTTTTTCTTTTTTTTTTCTTTTTTGGTGTAATATTGTAATTTTCAACTTCTTCTCCCAAAATCCATTCTGGGAAATACTGTTGATAATGTCACAGCAAATATATCTTGGCTTAACACTTAGTTCAAGTGTATCATGTTCCAGGCATATTTATTGGGTAGTTTCCGAAGCTAAAAGACTTATTGGTTTCATGAAAATGTTGCAATATAAACTAAGCAGGTGTTCTCTGGAAATAGTATATTTTATGTATATTCGACCAATTTTAAATTAAGGGGGGGGGGGGTGCACAGGGTCAGACGCAGACCTGTTGGAGAGTGTTCATCTGGCTGCACCCCGTACAGTGACGGGAGCGATACCTTGTACAAGCTATCCTGAACTTTACAGTGGAACTTGGTGGGATTCACTTTCGAATCGTAGAGAAAAATTTAGATTGAAATATTTTTTACAAAATGGCACATTGTAATGCACCCGCATACTTATGCAACCTAATTCCTGGGAATGTATCATCCAGAAATAAATACAATGTCAGGTCTAAAAATATACTGACTGAACCCAAAATCCGAATCAGTTTGTGCGGGAAGACCTTTATTCCTTTTATTATTCGACATTGGAATATGCTCTTTTCTGCCGTTCGTACTTCAGAAGATGCAGAACCATTTCAACGTAAACGGGATAGAGACAAACCCTAAACTAACGACTTATTTTATAATGGTATTAGAGAACTAAATATTTTTTCACGCTAGGATCAGGATGGGTTAGAGCCAGCTGAATCAAGACATACATAAAATGATTCTTAGGTTCCCCTGCTTGTACATGTGGTGCGCTTGCTGAAATGTCTTTTCATTACTTTTTCTTAAATGCCCATATTTTAGTATAATCCAAAGAAACAGATTACAATTAATAATCATACCACTGGCACCTTTCACTCTAATACCTTATCGTATGAAAGCAATAACTTTTGGAAAGCAAACAACATTACATTTGAGGAAACACAAAATTTTTATTTATCAGTCAGGAAGATTCAAACCACCTTAATTTAACCAAACCATATATAGTCCAGATCACCAGAACAATGTTTTAAGTTTGAATATTACTATATTTTATGTTCGGAACGAGCGGGACCCTGTGCCAACACATATTATTACATCTATAATGCTGACCAGGCAACTGGAAGTCCCGCTTTCTGTCCCGTATATGTCACTCGTCTTATATTCTGAGTGTTATGTCTGTGTTACTGTGTGGTCCTGTGACTTATGCTTCTTTCCTTTACTCTTTTTACAAGCTTACTGTTATTGCACATAAAATGATTACTCTTAATTGCCGATTGACTGACTTAACACATTGCACATAATAGTGTTCCTGATTTGTAAGATAATAATAATGGTATTTCTACAGCAATAACTGCAATCATTTTCACTTTTATTCCACCAGAGAAATTCATATAGGCATGGTGCCTGTTTTCAGTCGTTTATTGAAATCAACTATGTTTAAACCAAACTCCATTCTAAATTGTCCTTAAAAATGGAGAATTTAAATAATACGCATTACTATGGTTTCTTGACTTTTTGCAATTTTTCGTGCACAGAGCACAATTGTTGGTGTTGCATAGGTAAACTACTTTAGATGGATATGTGTGGTTTTCTGCATACCTGTTAGTGCTTTCTTTCCCAAATGAAAAAGGAATACACATTGAATGGTCATTGCTTTCAATTGCTGTTGCCTTTTAATGTCATATTGATCAGTAAGAGACATGTTGTAGCGAAGCTGGAAACAAATACTATTGTAAATTTACGTATCTGCGGTTTTCTTAACTAACTGTACGGCATAATCCATTTGTAACTTGGTGAGGACATACATAGACAGATCAACCGAGCAATTTTGTTTTTAACATTATACAGAAAGTTGAGAAACACTTTATCATATCAGGTTGTTTTTTTGTTTTTTTTTTTTGTTTTTTTTTTTTTTTTGTTTTTGTTTTTGTTTTGTTTTTTTTTTTTTGTTGTTGTTTTTTTGTTTTTTGGGGGTGTGTTTTTTTTGTTTTTTTGTTTTTTGTTTGTTTGTTTTTTTCTTTCTTTTATTTTGTTTTGTTTTGTTTTTTGGTCTTTTTTGCGATTTTCGTTGGTAAACAGATAACATGCGAGCTAATCCCCACCCAAACAAAATACTGCTTACCGTTCAATGTGGTATCACTGTCTTTTCAATGTCACCTCGATGTTATATAACAGTATGACTTGTCTATACTTGACTTAAATATCCTTCGTAGAAAGTAAGAATGTTGAGTACCGTTCCTAATTATTCTAGTGAGAGTTCAGATGACTTCCAATCAGCTGAGCTTATACGAGTCTGATCTATTCGTCATCTGTTGTGCCTCCACATTTCATATTTCGACTTTTCAAAAAAGAAAGAACAAAAAAAAAAGGCAGAAAGCAAACAAGCAAGGAAGAAAAAAAGGTTGACTTGGTTCCTACCGAAGATCATTGCTACTTCACTGTCGTTTTCTGTTTTTAGATGAATTTTTGAAACTACGTAATTATCAGAAAGAGCACAGAGATACTAGTACATGTTGGAGTAGTTTCTGGAAACAAGGTGTCATGATGTATTGGTAATATATCCTTGAATAAGGATTATTCCGTACGAACTGCAAAAGAATATATAGAATTTATATCTTCGAGTATGACAACTTAGACACATACATGGATTATACTTTCTCTAGGGAATGCTGTGAGTGACAATGTCTGTTGATGTCGTAACCATACTGAGGCTTGTTCACTGTACGGTTGTCCATTAGCTTCACTAACTCAGCCTGATCTTGGCCTTTTCATTTTTTTTAATGACATAAGATTGTGTTAAAGATTAATTATATATACCATGGTATGTATAAGAGTACATGGTAGAAATTATTGTTCGCATTAATAGATGTATGGGATGATATCACACAGGTGTGATTCACATTTTGGCTGCGGGCCCAACTGAAAAAAATTCTCCTGTGGCACATCTGTTTTAACACATACGCTTACAAAAAGTATGGTCATAACACTTTGTATTCTGATGTGCAGTTTGGGTTTCCACTTGGGATCGCTTAACGACCCATGTCCTAGCTAACTGGTGAAGAATCTCGTTGAAATAATGTACCAAAAGTTACTTTCAATCGAGCAAAAGCTTGCTGATGTAAAATTGTAAATGACTGGTTTCGTGCGAGACACAGAATCTGAGACAACATGATCTCTGGCCCGGAAAGGTAGCAAGGGCGCGTATCTCAATCAGCAGGTGTGACAAAACGCCCTGTGGAATTTTAATTTTGTTATCATGTAGGACTGAAAAGAAATACTCACAAAACATAACAGTAATACATGTATCTTTGAGTAAATTGAAAAGAGGAATAACGGATGTTGACAACTTAAAGACAGGATTTGTTGTGTGCGTACTTCTGGGGAAGAAAGCATTAAATATAAAACTAGAATTGGAATGGCCAACGGCCACCACAATCCCAAAATATTATCAAGAAAGAAGAGAAAAGGGCACGAAAATATGACATGCCTCCTCAACATATATGTGACAAATATAATGAAAAGTTTCTTCACTGCTTTTATATACATATATATATATATATATATATTTGTATTGATTCTAAATTTTCTCATCTAATTCTCTTCATATATTTTGAGAGTGTGCCCAGCTGATCGGGTTTTCAGATTAATGTCTTTGTCGCCACAATCCCAAAATATTATCAAGAACAAAAAAAAAAAAAAAGAGAAAAGAAAAGGATACGTAAATGTGACATACCTCCTCAACATATATGTGACACATATAATGACAAACTTTCTTCAGTGCTTACATATATATATATATATATATATATATATATATATATATATAATTAAATAGGGGACGAGTCACACCGCCATGACTTGTATGTACGCCATAGTTTTGGATGGCCCTTGTTGTTTGTATCATTTATCAGAATGCATGATTGCACGAGTGACGTGTATTCCCTGATACGACTTCCCTGTTCCTGTCAGGCGGTGGGTGATACATCCCCATACGTTTATTAATTTTTTACATTTGTACAGTCATGGCATTCCTGGTTGCTTCCACACGGACACACACACGGACACACACACATAATAATAATAATAATAATAATAATAATAATAATAATAATAATAATAATAATAATAATAATAATAATTTATTCGGAAAACTACCCCTTTACAGCGGGGGCATCAATGGAACGGGGTTTATTCCATGATGCGTCCAAGTATATTACAAGAAGCCGTCTATATTACAAAGTAAGGATTTGTGTGTGGTAGGGCTGTATCTACGTTCAGCATTGAGCCGTACGTGGAACAGCATCCATTTACCATTTGAAATTTACTTTTTACATGCGCATGCAACCATCAATAGGCTTCTCATAGCTCCATGTATATATACATATATATTGTCCATTACATTCTTTTGACAAATTAACCTTCCCTTAACACTAATCACACATACATTTTGGATGCTACCTCTTCAAAATACCAAATCGCGAATTCCGCACCCAATGCCAATGGTTTGTAAATAATAAATAAATAAATAATAATTTTATCAAGAAAACTACCCCTTTACACCGGGGGCATCGATGGAACAGGGTTTATTCCATGATGCGTCCAAGTATCTTACCCATTTAAAGTTTGCTTTGAACCGGTGTAATCAATCATCAATATCATAATTTTGTCCCCCGCGCTAAAACTAGAGATAAACCACTCATTGGGAGAAAACTCTAGAAAGCGTAAGGACAAGTACATCGTGCACTTTTGGTTTACAATGTAGAAAATAAATGTTTGTCATCGTCATATTTACAATGTATAAAATTAAAGTACACTTCAAAATAGATAAAACTTATATACAATATAGGAGCTCCATTTAAAATCTATGGAATCTGCACCTTACAGGGAACTGTACAACTCTATTTCTTTACTGTGGCACAGTTGAAGATATATATATACATACATACACATACACACATACATATATATACATATATATACATATATATATACACATACATACATACACACACATACATGCGTGCACATATACATACACATACACACATACACATTAGCTTATATATCACAGTTAATTTTTTTAAGAATCTACACAGAAATGTCACAGCCAGCACCTTCAAGAGCTACCATACGGCAACGCCATGCTTCTTTTAGGAAAGTTTTACAAGCACTGTCAAATATATCATTAATATATCAAAAGTATTATTAATATATATATATATATATATATATATATGTAATATAATATGATATAATAAAATATAATATAATATAAGATACGATAAGCTTTATTTCAGACGCTAAAAAGCTGGTCCATAGTACACTTTTGAATAAAATTATACAGCAAATGATGAAAAGGCACAAGTACGTAAAATACATTGAGCAGGGAAGCTAAAAAGAAGCTGGAGGCACAGGTGTTGGAGACAAACACATTACTAGCACAACAGTAGTTAGGATAACGTAAGAACCATCGAAATGAATTATTGTTGCAGACTACCAGTCTATTCATTCCACTTATAGTGTGTTGACACCCCAACTGAGCTGTACAGAGGGACATTGTATTGTATTCTAAACATATTTATTTCAACTGGATTGCCCAAAAGATACATCAAGTATCTTATCTGGAGGCTCTCCAGAACATACAAAGACACACAATAAGTGAACAAATATATGTACATTTACACACAGGATAGAACCAGGTTTCTGCACTAAAGCGGGGTATAATAATAATTTTATTGAAATCTACCCCGTTATACAGGGGGCACCGGCGGACCGGGGTGATCCGCGGTGCGTTCAAGTACAGTGCATGGATCAGTATATACATATAAAACACAAGTGAAAACTACAAACTAAAATAATTATGTTACAACTTTAGTTACCAGCAGTTTGTGCAAGCTAGACATTTTCTAGTTGTTCACGTCGGTATTTCCAAGCTTCTTTTTAAAATACCCGGCAGACACCATCCATGTTTTCGTCACTTAGAAGCATATATGCTTTTGTGTTGGGAGATGCTTTCACAAAGCTCACCCAAGTAGAAGGGCATACTGATTTAATATGTGTTTCCAGATTCAAAAGACATTTTGTTTGTAGCTCTTGGAGACTTTTACGAGCAAATAGGAAATGTTCCAAGTGTTCTTGCCCATTATTACATAACTTACATTTGCCGTCAGACAATCCCCAACGGGCCTAGTCTGTCTAAAGCCCCAGACAACCTGTGTGAGCTTTCAATTTCAATCTTCTACCTTCAAAATCATCACAGCAGAAAAGGTACTTTTCTGATAAAGTTAATTTTTTACTGAATTTATAAATGGAAAGTGCACTTTTGTCATTTATTTCTTCGAAGAACTTGTTCTTAAAACTATCCAAACTTAATCTGTGGAAAACCGACGGCAGGTCAACTTCCTTATTTTTAGTGCCGTAATCTGCAATTGTTGTACAATGGATCAAAGCAAAGAAACGTATCAAATAGACCATGACGACTTACGCAGCTTATGATTGGGCTAAAAGTAAAAATCGTCTGCTTACAATACTAATGTCGAGTTGAACAGCCTCAAATATTAATAGGTTTGTGGTATCGTTAAACTGGCTTCTACCATACAGAAAAATTTCAATGAGGATGTCACCGGCTATATGAACTAAGAAATTTGGATTTAAACCAGGTGTAAGTATGTTTTTAATAGTCCGTAGAAATTTTCTCCTTGGAACAGTAAATTTAGGACAATAGAAAAAGAAGTGAATTTTGTCTATCTCGGGACGCACACATAAACAAACCGGAGAAGCTATAATGTTAAATCTAAAGGAATCTGCATCTAATCTAGAGTTACCTAACCTTAGCTGAGTATGACAAATATTACCAAAACGATTTCCAAAAGAATAGTAAGCTGGTACAGTTTCGACCGCGAGAATAGTTAATTTTAACATTGACTTACATTGGGACAGCGTGTCGGACTCACGGACATCAATAGGAAGATCCTTCCAGGCGTAAATTACTGAAAGGAGAAAAGAGCTGACAAGTCTTTTGGTACCAGAGTAAGTTTGGCGTAGTTGGGACGAACTTCATAACTGTGTACTGGAGAGTGCCACGTTTTCAGGAGCTGATAGATAGTTTGGAGTTGACTTATGTAAAATTTTATTTTAAAGAATATAAATTATTTGGAATATTTACGCCTGTCTTTTAAGGTCGGCCATACCACTTCCTCCAAAAGTCGGTCGAGAGATGTATGTCTTAGAGCGCCAGTGCATACTTTGGCTGCCTCATATTGAACAGGTTCAAGTAGATCAGACATTTTCCCGGTGCAGTTGTCAAGAATAACACTGCCGTATTCTAAAACAGGACATACCATTGTCAAGTAAAGTTTAATTAATGCTTTTGTTGACAAATTGAATTTCAATATTGTCATTAATGCAATTCGTTTGCTTGCTTTGTTGACTATGTGCTTGATATGCTCGTCCTTAGTTAAATCACACGACAGAGTAATCCCTCTGTGGGTATGGCTGTTAGCGTCTGGGATAGCTGTGTTGGCAAGATAGAGGGAAGGGTGATCCCGTTTGGTTCGTTTTTTGGAGAATAAGACTGAAATTGATTTTGGGGCATTAAAGATGACCCGCCAGGGGTTACTCCAATGATGAATACTGCTCAGATCGGTATTCATTCGGTGCCCTGAGGCTGCTCGGTTTTGTATAATTTAGAGAACACAAGGATCATCGACAAATAATCTTATATCACATTAAATTGGTCCACAATATCGTTAACATACACCAGGAAGAGCAGCGGTCCTAGGATGGAACCCTGGGAGACACCAGCCTCAATGGGTAGCTAGCTTGACGTTTATGGCAAGCCAACAGGGCCATAACTCATTGGTCTTACGCGTTGTCGGGCCTCCACTACGCGTAGTCGAGCCAACCAATCAGATTTCAGTCTCCACTACGCGTTGCCGAGAATATGTTTTCCACTACGCGTAGTGGAGCAACTTATGGCACCTTTTGGCTGAAGAAAAGCAAACCAATCATTTACGTCCTTACAATCATTACTGATATTAAAACAGCCAACATGTCTAATACAGTTTACGAGAGCATCAGTGATTGGATAGTTTGGCTACACGCTATGGGAGGCATAGTTTCTCCACTACGCGTCGCCGAGGCTCGGCGACGCGTTCTAGAAGAACATTTTCTCGGCAACGCGTAGTGGAGGCTGTAATCTTATTGGTTAGCTCGACTACGCGTTGCCGAGCTTCGACTACGCGTAGTGGAGACTGTGATCTAATTGGTTGGTTCGACTACGCGTTGCCGAGACTCTACTACGCGTAGTGGAAACTGCAATCTTATTTGTTGGCTCGACTACGCGTTGCCGAGCCTCGACTACGCGTAATAGAGACTGCAATCTGATTGGTTTACTCGACTACACGTTGCCGAGCCTCGACTACGTGTAGTGGAGGCTCGGCTACGCGTAAGACCTATGCGTTATGGCCCTGTTGGCTTGCCATAGACGTTTGGCCATTTATTGAGTTCTATTCGAGATATAGCTATCGATCCATATAATAAAAGGACCAGTGAGCCCTAGCTGCCGAAGTTCAATGAGGAGTCCTTCGTGCCAGACCTTGTCAAAAGCCTTGGAGACATCAAGGAAAATCATCCTCGCTTCTTTGGCAGATTCAACTCCATTATAGATATCAGGGACGTGTTATAGACATATAACATGTAGATATCATGTACGATTTCTATGACCTGGTTTACTGTGGAGTCATTTGGTTTGAAGCCGGTTTGTTGGTGAAGGTCATATCTTGAGAAGTACTCGTATAGTTTATTAAGTGCATGCCTTTCGAGACCTTTTGAAACATTACACAAAAGAGAAATAGGACCATAATTTGATTTATTTTGTCTTTCAGATTTTTTGAAAACAGGACAGGGGTTAGATTGTTTCCAAGATTCGGGAAATCGGATCTTTGCAGCGATAGTTGAAAAAGCTTGGTAAGTGGCTTGCATATGCTTTCTGTAGTTTGTTTTTGTAGGAAGTTGTCAATTCCGTCACGACCAGTTGCAGAGGAAGTGCGCAAAGATAGTAAAATTTTTCTGATATCGCCTTCATAAATCTCTATCGAGGTTAGACGAGAGTCAGTACGGAAAGTAAAGTTTGGAAGAGGTAGATGATTGTCGTCTGGAGTAATTTTGCATTGATTGGCAAAATATTTATTAAATATTTCGCACTTTTTGGCATTATCATGCAATATATTAAACAAGGTCAGCTTAGTATCTTTTGAGCACATGTAAAACTTCCTCCGGAGCATGTTAACTCCGATGCAGAGTGACCGGTATTGACGGTTAATGTCCATATCATCAGAGAGGTTATCGACCAGTGTGTGCCCCAGGTATCTAAATTGTTTAACGAAGACAAGCTTTTCTCCACATAAAAGACAGCAGGCTCAAAAGCAAAGGAACAAGCTGACGGCTTAAAGAACATACACTCTGTCTTCCTAATGTTGTATGTGATGTCATGCTCACTAGCATACGCTCGACTTGTAGTGACCAAATTCCTCAGACATTTAACTGACGGACTAATTAGCACCATGTCATCGGCGTAAGGTTGTTCATGAAAACAACACCAATGTTACAGCCAACTCCACTGTCATTAGAGTCTTACATTAAGAGATCATTCATGTACACATTGAAGAGCCCGGTGAATTCAGCCCCCCCCCCCCCTTCTTGGCGGACGTTACCAGCATAGAAACATTAAACCAATTTGACCTGACAGGTCCCCCACTGGATGCCACACTACTGTGCAGAGAACCAGACCAAGCATTTCAAAATGAACACTGGTACATTTCTATCTAGCATCTTTCGAAGTAATGTCCAGTGGTTTATACTGTCAAATGCTTTCTTAGCACCAATGAAGGAGGCGAAAATGGGACTTCCCAGGGAAAGGTAAAACCTAATAACTTCAGCTACATCTGGAAAGTATTCACAGCGAGCTAACAACCCTTTTCAAGCAGCTTAGAGAGTACAGTTGCAAGGGATATATATATATATATCTGTAAAGTTCCTCCGACAGCCCGTATCCTGTGAAAAGCTTTGTTAGCGTCAATGAAGAAAGTGTAAATGGGACTTCCCTGGGAAAGGTAAACCCTGATAACTTCCATAAGTACAAAAATACACATGTCAGTCCCTGGACGTTTTCTGAAGGCGAACTGATTATCAGTTATATCTAGAAAGTATTCACTGCGAGTTAACAACCATTTTTCAAGCACCTTAGAGTACAGTGATAATGTATATATATATATATATATATATATATATATATATATATATATATATATATATATATATATATATATATATATATATATATATATATATATATATCCCTGTACAGTTCCTAGCCCATATCCTTCCGCTACCCGAAGGGTCGAGGGAGGATACGGCTCGAGGAGGAACTGTACATGGCAGGAGATTGATATAGCCATGGGATGATTTTTCCTATGCAGCCGGTCAAGGGACAATACAATATGGACAATATGGGCCTATTTTGTGACCATGAAACTGATATTCAATAAACTCAGCACAACAAATTTTAATTCTGAACACGAATCAGAATACAGTAATTCCAGGCAAGTGAATTGCTCTGATTGACTTAATTGTTTTCAAGTTCCAGGGAGCGATACAGGCCTATGTTATTTCAATGCAAACCGTACCACAGGCGCTTGTAACGTTCAGTCAGTCGTGTTAAATCATGCCAATAGGCGTATACGGGGGAAGTGGGTGGAGGAGGAGTGTAGAGAGGGTGAACCTGGAACTTCTGTACGCGCAATGGGCCACATTGGGCCTTATCTACAATAAAGTATTTTAACCGCCAGTTCTTTTTATCCCGATGTGCATTTACTTTTATCTTGATGGATTTATATCTTTTTCTTCTCCCGAAGTGGAGGTCCAATATCATCATCATTATTATTATTATTATTATTATTATTATTATTATTATTATTATTATTATTATTATTATTATTATTATTATTATGTGTTCATCTGTGCAGTCAATCGTTCGTGTCAATAAGATGGAGGAGGATGGGCCTAGACGGGGGGGGGGGGGGGTCAGTCCCATTGGTTTGGACACTGTACGTACAGCAATATAGAGTATACTTTTTCAGCGAATTGGCATTGAATGGGTTATGAAAACAAAGAGATATTTGGTACAGACAGGGTAGAGAAAAGGCCACTGAGTGGCACAGCCAGGGTATCCATCTGAACCTGATCCAGGCAGGTGTTGTTTTTTACTAATTGCAGCCCTGTGATTAGGCTAGGATTTG